>NW_006499443.1:700913-737165 GCF_000471905.2 Amborella trichopoda
GAGAGAGAGAGAGATCAGGCTTTTCTGTCTGATTTTCCGGATGCTGCATTGAGGAGAGGCTCCTTCCTTTTATAGGCAGAGCAAAGCTGGGCTTCATTGTTGCATGCTGACTCAAAAGGTATGCCCGTGGTTGATATAGATTGTTGTCGGCCATTGACTCGGTATTGCGAAATGTAGAAGGACAGGTGGCTTGTCGTGTGGTGCAGAGAATCTTTAAAGAGGACAGGTGGATGTCGGTGGATTGTCGTCTTGCGTCGGTGGTGCATAAAGGTGGACAGCTGGATGTCGGTGGGTTGTCTTCTTGCGTCGGTGGAGCATAAAGGTGGACAACTGGCGAATCTTCAACAGTAGGTGGACAGATGGCGAATCTTCAACAGTTGTTGCTTAGGTAATAAGACAATAATTTTTTTCGGTAGTAAATCATAATTGGACAAGTGGCCTGATGATATTTGCTTATCGGGTCAATTACTTATCGGGTCATAGAGCTCATCGGGTCATGGTATTTGGGAAAATTCTTCATTGTCTTCCTCTTCATTCTGAGATGAAGTTGTTTCACTTTCTTCTTCGAGTATCTGTAACAGCTGCTTTTTGAGTTCTTCTTTAGTAGCTTGAGGATTTTGCTTTTTCATTTTGTTGACATATTATGCAAAGCTATTTGGATGCTCATTTGGTATTTGGTTTGGAATTTTCTTCATTTTGATTTTCTCTTGGTCAAGGGACTTAAGAATCAAACACGTCCCACCATTTTATGAATATTTTCTTTCCAAGCCTGGGAATGTATTCCCAATCATTTGTTGTATTTTCTGATATTGCATATTCCCATTTTACAGTCCAAGGAATTTGATATAGGGACATAAAATATAAGTGATGGTCAATATTAGGATCTTTATTATTATATTCGACAAACTGTTGCTGAGAATGCTGCACCTTGAGAGGGAAAATCTGTGAATCAGATCCCCAAATGATGAACCAATCTCGGAACCAATTAGGAAATGCCTCAAGGACTGGCATTTTGAATTGAATAAACCAAGTGTATGAATTATAATTATTTTGGATTGCAAATATTTTATGCCAGGCCTCTTTATATTCTGAATATTTAAAACATTCGTTAGAAAATTCAAGGGCCTATAATTTTATGCTTTTGGTAGGGTCTAAGCCCAATTCTTTGTATGATATTAGTTTTCGAATTTGGAGCTTTGAGTAAGCTACTAATTAGTATTTCTCTGGTAAAAGTGTACCAGAGACATTGAGCCTGTCTCCAGCAGAATGGCTTCAAACCATTCTCTTGTTTTATTTCCATTCGAAGGATTCATATTGTTGAGTAGATAATAATTAGCAACAAGTTTGGGATAAAGAAATGCATGTTCATCTTCTATGATAGTATCTATCACAAAAGTAGTTTCTATGAACTGTGATTTTTCTGAGGAAAGAATTTTATTTGGGTCAGGAGTCAGGTCAGGAATCATAGAATATGGGCTAGGAATCATAGAATATGGGCTAGGATGTTCAGGATACTTTATTATAGGCCTATTTGGGTTAGGTGAAGGAGGGTAACACATAAGAGGTGAGCCAGGAGATTCGAATAGAACAATTTTCATCTTTCCTTTTCCTTTATTCTGATTATTCATATTTAATATATTGTCTATTTGGGATTGCCCTTGATTTTCTGGGCTAGCTGGGTCCCTGTCCCTTATATTGTCTATTTGGGATTGCCCCTGATTTTCTGGGCTAGCTGGGTCCCTGTCCCTATATATAAGGCTGCAAATTTAAACTTAGAATTAAGGTGCACCTAAAAGATCCATTGAGAAAAGCTATTTTAACGTAGGAAGATAAAAGATTTTAGGAGCACCTCCAAATTTGGTATATAATGTTATTTTAATTAGAAATTTATCAAGATATCTATAAGAGATGAACTATTTAACAATTTACCTATTTGGAACTATTCAAGACCATTTATTTTTTTATAGATATTTTAAAATTAAATTAAAATATACGAGTAAAGTATTAAATTATTAATCAAGTATAAATAATTTGATAAATTTTCCTTTTTAATTTTTATGTTGTACATTAAGGACCGACAAATTTGATGACAATAAAAGATTGCTTTTTGGTTCTCTATTTGTTGGGTTTTTATGTACATAGTTGAACCTTTTGGACTATATCTACAATTCCATTGTTTTAAAAACTTTGAGAAGAGACCATGACTGCGAAGTCTATGGATTTATGGGATTGCTTGGGCATATGTTTGGTTCGTGTGGTGCGAAAATATTCCTACAATTAACCACTTGAGAGAATTCTTTCACATGAAAATATTTTTAAAGAAATATTTTCATGCAAAACAAACACGCCATAAAGGTAACTATGGCTCTATTTATTTAATGTAAATACTAAGACATTTAGTGTAAATACTAAGACATCCAAACAAGTCTTTCACTTATCACTATGATATCTAAGCCCAAAAAAATGCGCCATGAAAAGTAAAAAAAAAAAGTTTATACAAGTGCGAGGCTCAAAACAATCAAATTAGGGCGCACCTCAAAATGTATTTTAGAAGAGGTTGTTTTGATGCCCAAATATCCTCAAACTGATCATATTGACCTCAAGATACATGGACATGAAAAAAAAAAATGGATTTCAAGTTTTAGAAATAGTGCATCTTGTAATGCATTTTTGGATCGTCAATTTTCAAGATTTCATAAATGTGCTCGATCTACACTATTTTTGAAGCTTTAAACTTTATAATTAGAGATGAAACTATATTTTAAAGTTATCACAAAGATTTCTAGTATTGAAACCACATTTCTCGACACTATTTGAAGGTGCCCTTTTACTTTGATTATTTAGAGCCTTGGCCATATACAAACGACACCCAAAGTTAAAACTCAATAGATTGTTTCAGATGTCTAGTAATACTTTTTTTTGACAAATGTTATCAAATTTTATTACCAGCTAAACCATGATTACAACTCTCAGCACTCACATCACTCAGTAGTTACATCATTCAAAATCGAAATAGAATCTATCGACACCCCTCTCTTAGCCAATCCATCAATAATACCATTATATTCTCTGAACACATGCTAGAAGGATAAAGATAATACCCCTTCTAAGTCCAAAACTTGGCCCCAAATTGATTGCAACATCCAAGGAACATGAAGTTGCTTGTTGCACCACTTTATCATATTTAAATAATGACCTTCCACAACAATGCAATGGCCCAAATTCAAGGCTTTAATAAACAACAATCCTTTAAGCAACGCTGTGAATTCTGCCATGTTCGCCATTGCCCACTCAATAGTTCCAGCATAAGAGAGAATAATTGACCCAGTCCAATCTTGCACTACACCTCCAACCCTTGCATTCTCAGGATTACCCATAGAACTACCATCAAAATTTAGTTTCAAACAACCTAGTACAGGGGGTATCCATCTACCGTTCATTCTTGGCCTTGTCCTATTAGAAAAGCAAGATTGGCCAAATTTAAACGCACATCGATCTCAGTAATGCCTCTTCCATCTTTGGTGATAGATACCCGACTCCATATAGTATGAAGTATACGCTGTAGAAGATCATCATCAGAAAGCCCTTGACATTTTTAAGTACGTCTATTCCTCTCTTTCCAAATTTCCCAACACATAATACCTCTTACAATTTGCCAAATCATAGACCCCGCTTTAAGTAGAGCCGAAAACATCAATTGTGAGATGATACCCAAACCACTTTGAGGTAGAGTCATCATAAAGCTAATCAAACCAAAGAAATAGTTTCAAATACCTATGGCAAGGCGACAACGAAGAAATAGATATGAAAACGACTCCCCGTCCTCTTTACACATTAAGCATACATTGGGTAAGATCTTTCTTCATTTAATGAGATTATCAAGGGTAAGAACTTTATTTTGCCCAGCCAACCACATAAAACACTAAACTTTGTGAGAAATAGACCACTTACATATTTGGGAAGACCATCTGTAGCGATCATGAAACAAGAGCGTATATTGTTTTTACCGAAAAAAGACCATCCTTACTGTGCTCCCAAACCAACTCATCACCAATATAATTGGATATACACACTTCCTATAAATGTGCTAACAAGCCCGTGATATGTGCCACCATATTATCATTTACATGGTTATAAGGAAACTGAATATCCCATACCACCTGATAAGTATCACTTATCAAAGCATTAGGATAAGAAGTCTTAGCGAATAATTCAGGGAAAGCGATCTTCAAAAGACTATCCCCAAGCCACTTATGATGCCAAAATGGAATTTGGGCTCCATTCCCCATACACCATCGAATGTCTCTATGGAGATAGGCTTTGAACAAAAATATATCCTTCCAAAAAACAGACATCAATTTACTTCTTCTACTATCTCCAATCCATATACCATAGTTATCCACACCATATTTTGCAGTTAAGACCTTGCAACAAAGCACAGACATCAATTTACTTCTTCTACTATCTCCAATCCATATACCATAGTTATCCACACCATATTTTGCAGTTAAGACCTTGCAACAAAGCTGGTCCTTGAAACATAAACTACGCCACCACCATTTTATCAATAAGACCTCATTCATTAAGGAAGAATTTCGAAAAGCTTGTCTACAACATAATAGAGAAAAACAAGCTAAGTACCAGCATAAGAAAGGTGGAGAATTGTGGAATTATTGTGATAATGTACTATGTAGTCCTAGAATAAATTATAAAAATGGTAAGAAAGTTTTTTAAGAAAACTACCACTTATAGAAGAAGAAAAGTTTTTCCCAAAAAGAAAAAGATACCATAGAAAACAATGAAATGAGCCTCCGTGTCCATAGGAAAACCTAAATCTCAATGTAGATTTCAGTTGTTTAATGAATTAGGACATATTGCCACATAATGTTTAAAATTTTTTTTTTTTATAAAAGTTGAAGTAGATGAAGGAGAAAACTAAGAGACAATATTTGAAAAAGAGACATTAGATGAAGAAAGTATAAACTCAGAATTATCAAATACAAATGAACCTGAAGAAGAGGAAGAAATGTCAATGATGTTACAAGTAAAAAATTAGAAATGGGAAGACAGAAGAAACTGATTATAGCCTAATCAGACAAGCTAATAGGATAAAAGAACATTCTAGATAGAAAAGAATAAAGAAATATATAGTGACAAACCTTTCTCGTATGGAAAAAGTTATCAAGAAATAATAAACTTCTATAAGCCTTTTATTTGAAATATGAGATAAAAAAAAAAAATGAAGAAATAAAAACATTCGAAGAAAATGCTGAAAAAATAACCATTAGCCCAAATAGTACTTATATAAAAATAGAATTCAAATTTCCTGAATATAAAAAATATCATTAGCATGCCTATATTGATACTGGAGTAGGAATGTGCTTGGCTAAGAAAAATGCAATACCTAAGGATATTGGATAACTAGCAGAACAGTAATGCAAGCTCAGATCGCTGATGGAACTATTATAAGATAAAATAAAATTGCAAAAAATGTTCAATTTAATAGGAGGAGTAAAATTCATTATAGAAAGAATATGGCAATCAGAAGGGCATGATTGTGATATTCTATTAGATAATGACTTCTTAAAAGCTACTAGTCACTTTATACAACAAAAGGATTCTATAGCGTTACCCACTATTTCAGGAAATATAGTCATCAACCCCATCCTCATTGAAGCAATTATAGATGGTTTTACACCTTCCTTATACACGGAAAATTGCAGCGCAGCGTATTGAGAATAATACGAAAACTCCAAAACCTGAAGGTCCTTAGAAAACATGAAGAAAAAGAACTAATATATTGGATAGACGAAATAAGTAATTATTATCATAATATTAAAACAACCAAACAAAAAATACCAGAACTATAAGAAACAAGAAATAGTCAAAGAAAATTTTAGTGAAAAGTAAAACATGAACTAAAAATGTTAGACGAAACAAAAATAATTAGAGCAAAACCTATGCCATACACCCCGCAAGATAGAAACGAATTTGAAATACAATTAAAAGAATCACTAGATGACAATTAATAAGACCTAGTAGTAGTCCACATAGTTTACCAGCCTACCTAGTTAGTTATCATGCAAAAATTAAAAGAGGAAAAGCTAGAATGGTAATTAATTATAAAATATTAAAAGATAATACCAAATATGATACATATTTTATTCTTAATAAAAAACTATTTAGTAAATTTGATTATAAATCAGGATATTGGCAAATAAAAATGGAAGAAGCCAGTATTCCTTATAGTGCCTTTAGTGCTCCCCTAAGGTCAGTACGAGTGGATGGTTATGCCCTTTAGAATAAAAAAACGCACTAAAAATATTCCAAAGAACATGGATGAGAATTTTAAGAAACATAGGAAATACTGTCTAGTATAAGCAGATGACAACTTAGTATTTAGTAAAACAAAAGAAGAGCATAGGTTCCATCTACAAGCATTAGGTAGAGAATTAAAAGACCATCGAATAGTGTTAGGTGAAAAGAAAATGGAGTTAGAAAAGCAAGAAATAGACTTCTTAGGAATACAAATAGATAGGGGAAGTATAAAATTACAGCCTCATATACTAGAAAGAATAGATCAATTTCCAGATAAGTTAGAACATTAAAAACAATTACAAAGATTATTATGATGCTTAAATTATGCTGAATCTTTTATACCCGAACTAGCTGAGCTAAGAAATTCATTACAGAAAAAATTAAAAAAAGACTACCAAATGGGAATTTAGTGGAGAAGATGTAAAACAAGTAAAATTAATAAATGCAAAAATGAAAAATATAGAAAAATTAAAACTCCCTCAGGAAGAAGACTTTTTGATATTGGAAACTGACGCTTCAGACCAATATTGGAGTGCCATAGTAAAATGTAGACCAGAATAAAGTACTAGAGAAGAGTTATGTAAATATACATAAGGAACTTAAAAAAATGCAGAACAAAATTACCATATTAATGACAACAAATATTTAACTGTTAAACATGGTATAAAAACGTTTGAACTATTCTTAGCACCTAAAGAATTCTTGGTAAGAACAGATAATAAGAATTTTTCTTCCTTTCTTAAAAATAAGTTAGACAAATGTTTGGTTAGAGGACGATTATTGAAATGGCAGACATGGTTTAATCAATTTTCCTCTACAGTTGAACATATTTGAGGAGAAAATAATTACCTACCAGATGCATTAACCAGAGAGTTATGTTTTATGTTGAAGAATAGCTCCATGGATTCACATGAGTTGCCAAGCAAACCGAAGATAGAGTACCTGAAAAATTTGGCTAAGGAATCTCTTAAGTCAAAATATTATGAGCTATTAATAAATTTAATAAACCAAATTCAATAACGTTCTCATAAGGACCTTTGTCAACACAAAAAATTATTGAAGAACTAGATACTTGGAAAAGTAAGAAGATTTGTAGAGGAACTTGCTGAGGCCATTCTCTCATATGAATTCCAATAAAGTTATGATAATATTTTACTAACAAGAATTTTTATTGTCCAAGCTTTAGAACATCTTGCAGATTTGTTAGGGTGGCCGCCAACAGAAGTAAGTGCGAGAAGTTTGGATAAAAGGAAGAAAAATAAGTGATAGAAACTGCAAGTCAACGCAAGAAAAAAAGAAAGAAAAAGGAGCAAGTTCTCATTATGCTATCGAGCTACCAACCGATATTTATGAATAAATAAGTAAAAAAACACAATAAGAATTCCTTGCATAGATCCAGAAACATTTTCAAAATGAAATGTATTATCAAGGAAAAATAATTATTTAGAGAGATAGGCCTCCATTCCATTACACATCATCAGGGAGAAAAAGAAGAATTATTAAAAACGATGGGTTTAACTCTTAGTTTATATTGAATATGGCAAGCAGAAAATCCTAATGTTTTGTCGAGTTCCCTTAAAAGATTATCGAAGCCACTCTTTGTGACCTGCGGTAATGCATTACCAGAAATTTATCAGGAAACGTTATATGCAGCTCACCACGTAGTCATCATTAATGAGGGAGGAGAGTGCTTCCATTTCCAAACTCAAGAGGCCTATTCTATAATGAGAAGAGTATATAGAACGCCAGGGCAGAAGGATTTTTCAATATCTATAAAATAATAAAAAAAAAACAATTACTGCACCTAAAAAATGGGTTAATTTAATCTCAAAAGAATGGTATGATATACTTGAAAGTTCAGTTGTATATCGTAATACAATTGAAATGATTCAAGTCAAAGAAAGTCCCGAGACCAAAAGGTTTCTCAATCAAGAGATGAAAGGAAGAACAATTATTGGAGGAATAGATGATAATGGAGAAGATTTGTATAAAAATTTAGATGACGTAGGATTGTCTAATCTGAACAATATGATCGAAAATTAAAAGCAATGTCGGTGGATGCTATATGAAAAAGCGATGTAAGTGATGGTGTAAGAAAAGCAATAAAAAGAATATGGAATTGGATATAAGTAACAATGCACCAGGAGCTAAATTTACTCTATTCTCATGATCTTTTGGCAGTTCTAATGGCTCTATTCATTCAGTTGGATGTTAAAAATAAAAAGGAAAAGGAAAATAGTTTCTTGCAAGGAGATCTTCAAGAAGAAGTAATATCTATCTTACTTCAGTGGAAAACTGCTTACAAATCCAGGATCATTTCAAAGAGTTTTGCAACTGTTGATTTAATCAACCACTTCTACACTGGGACATTGCATTTGGTGACAATAGGATAGAAGGTAATAGGGGAAGGCCAATCTAGTTGCAATTGAGAAGTTTTGGGTAATAAGTTTTTGTTAGAAACATACGTTTCAATGTTCCTTTTTCATATATTAAGAGCGAACATTTTATAAAAGGATAGCCAACTTTACCCGTAACGAGATTAATATTACAAGCATAAACCCAGAAGACAGTATGATTGATTGGCATATACAGCTCTCTTTGGCTATAAATGGCTCCCTCCAGAGTAGGGGTCTCACTTTCTCTACGTTCATGTGACCACACATCCCTGATGCTTAAAAGACAGTAACCATCAAATGGAGTAGACATAGACAGAGCACTCCAAAGCTACCTCCCTCCCTCCCTCCCTCTCTCTCTCTGGAGTAGAGAGAGAGCAGTCCGAATCTCTCTCTGTCTCTCTCTCACACACACATAAACACACACACATACACACAAACACAAGAGAAAGAAAAACAAAAAGATCTACCTCGAGGGAATAGGTCTCTCTCAAGGCGGGACCCTTTTCTAAACTTGTTGGGATGCAAATCTAGTAAGTGTAAACATTAAAGGTATTTTTACTGTATGCTGTAAGTTCTAAACGTCGAAGCTATTCTAAGTCTAGGTTGGAATATGTTTAGCGATGCAGATTGATTTAGCGATGCAGATTGACACATGTTTCGTAGGCACTCGTCTCACCAATAATGTTTCCAAAATGCATTTGTAAAATTTTTGGGATCAGTTTGCAAAGTTTGAATCTCTAGGTAACAACAAGCTGAACCTAGGAATGAAATCAACTCTCACGGCACTTCTCCCCAAAGTGGAAAGAGCAGACATCAAGCTCTCTGGCCTATCAGTCTTGAGGCAGTGTACCCCCAAAGTTTTAGTTAGGATGTTACTTACCACATCATGGCTCACTCTTGAGGCCATTATTTACCCACTGCAAGGTGCATTTATAAGAAGAAAGAAATTTTCGATAAACATAGGTTGCAAGAGAATGCATTAAATCCATAGAGTAAGATGGAAGACTGGGATTCTTTGTAAAGGTCAACTTGGAGACAGCCTTTGACCATGCTGAACTGGATCTGACTCAAATGGCTGTGCACTATGGTCCTTTTTAACCAGATGAGGGTCTTGGCTCACTGAGTGCATCTGCACAGTAACATGCCCTTATTTACAATCAACAGGGAATTCTTCAAAATTTAAAGAGGGTTCCGGTAAGGTGAGCCCCTAGACATGTTCCTCCACCTTGATCTGTGAATCTCGGTAGGATGATAGACAGGGGCCCTGAGACGGGGCTAGTGGCAATCTTTAAGCTATCCATGGAAGTGAGGTTCCTACCAACCTTCAAATTGTTGACAATGCCCCTTAGTTTTACTACGTCTGTTGGAGCAAGTAGAGAAACTTCATACGGTGGCATGTCTGAATTGCCACAGGTCGGAAAGTAAATGCCAACAAAAGCTGGATTATGGGGATCAATTCTAGGCTGATCTCATGATGGCCGTGGAAAAGACATTGGGGTGAAAACTGGAGGGCATCACTAGGAACTCAGAATATTTCTATTTAGGAGGATAAAGAAGGAGGCTACAAAGAGTTTAGACAAGCTAATATATACAGTCAAACAGTTTGACTTTTCCCTTTTTGGGGACATCTAGAAGACTAATGATAAAATATTTATACAGTTATCCATCCCTAGTAATGAAATCAGTGAGAGAATTAACTCTTAGATGTCTTGGAAGCCTCTGCAAGAGTTTAGACAATTCAGAGCTTGAGACCATTGTTAAGATTGGAAGACAATATGGCGACTCCTAGAGAGTGAAGCAGGGACTTGCTGGTGCTCAGGAAGTCCTCTCCTATTGTGTAAATAAAAAAGAAGGTGCTCGCATAGACTTGCTAGAGATTGGGAAGTCCATTCGTATTGTGTGAGTTTTTTTCTTTCTATTTTTTTGCATTTTGTTCCCTTTCCATTCTGTAGAGACGTTCACATGGTTCACTTGATCAAATAGATGTCAGATATAAAACTAAATAAATGACTGGAAGACTATGCTTTAAGGCTGCGACTGTAAAAACCAGTCTTGGCACCATAATTCTGAAAATCCATCATCTCCACCTCAATGAACATGGATCTGAAAAAAAGCGTTTGCAAGCCCATAAAGTGGTCTATCTTACAACACTTTTTTTAGACCACACATTTCAACTCTTCATAAATAGCTAGTTTGCACCATTATGGAAGCTCCAAATTCTACAGCCACAGGCAAAAATGGATTTGTAGGTCATCACATTGTTTCTCACAGGGTATCTGAGCTTTCCAGCAGGGTTTTGAGGCTCAGCGGTATGAAGCCGATGTACCTTATCCTAAATTATTTTCCAGTACACATGCATAATAAAGTATGACAAAATATAAACTAATAACTACAATGGCTGCATTTTACACATTACCACATGATTTCACGATCACTTTTAATGCACTTCATTCAATTTCAAGAGCCTAACCTTTCTTCCTGGGTTAATCTTATTGTAAACTTCTTTGATGAAAGTGGTAATTTTCCAGCAATATTTTTTTTTTAACATCATAGACAGGCTAACAATTGCTCAGTTCCTTATCTCCATGAATTTCTCTGAGTTCAGAGATAACTGCATGATTAGTGTGCCTTGATGGTACTTGGGAGAAATGGTTACCTGGAAGCAAACACAACTATAAGCATGTGCAATGACATTAAAAAATGCAAACTATTAGTGATGTGTTTGTAAATTCCTGACATTCATTGTACACTTTCAAAAAATGGATCAGTAGGCTGGAGCCCCTACCCACTAATACCGATCCAAATTATCTGAATCGGTATCCAGATTGGCCGAATGGTATAGCGTATCATATATGCATTTTATATTATTCAGATAAGATGGCTAATTTGGCTAGGTTATCTGTTGAGGACAACATTTGGGAGGTTGCGTTATATTATTCAGATAAGATGGCTGATTTGGCTAGATTCTCTGTTGAACACAACATTTGGAGGTCGTACCCTACAAATGCATTTGTGTTTATATCAGCCATTTTCTCTGGGCATGACAGACTTATGCATTGAAACAAAATACATCAACCATTTTCTGTTCACAATGGATAGTTGATGTGCATTCTGAAGAGTAGGGCAATTGCTACCATCATACACTTCTCCATATGTGCGTGTATGTACCTAAGCCTCTCGTTTGTATGTTATAGAAATATTTTGATATGCTGAATGATTAAATCTAGCACCACAACATTCAAAAGCACTAGGCAATCGGGAGCCCTCTCAAGTCGCCCTTACACATTTTCCCGGTTGGACAATCGGATCGTCAGCTCATCAGAGAAAAGGATGACCACCTAGGACAAGTCAACTAGGAACGTTCTCAAAAAAGCTAAAACCTACAAGGCAATAACTTACTTTGATTACGAAGATTAAGGAAAAAAAGTAAATTAATATAAGTATATAATCTATTAGCTTCCCCCACATCTGCCATCTACAACCTCAATACAGTTTAAAATGCTCCAAACTTTAAAAAGTTTAAAGTAAGCTCACATTACATAAAGGAGAGTTGGGATCTTCAAAAGTGAGGACAAAAGAAATATCATAAGAGAAGGATAACAAGGCTTTCAGGAAAGATAGAAACTGAAAAATGTATGGATGTGGACAAAGTCTCCTTCAAAATCTAAGCTCAGGTGCCAAGGCAGCCCAACAATATCCCAGATTAAAGTGACGCTCAGGCACCAAGTCAGCCTCGGGATCAACCATTGCAAATGAGATGCTGTTAAACCTAAATACTTACACATTATTTGTAACAAACTAGTCGCAATTAGATTCCCCCATATTAACACATTACGAGTTAAACAAATCATTTGATGTTTCTCATAGACGATACTCATAAATTAGATCTACAAGCCCAACATGCAATAAGTGACGCACATGCATCACAAAGCTTGAGAAAGAACCTAACTCACATTATAGTGGTAAACATCTTTTTGGGGCAACTCCAAATGGAAGAAATTTGCCTTCAACTTTATCAACCGACCAGCCTCTCCATACCCAGGCCTCCGAGGAAACGTGATGCCTTTGCTTGGGCAGTGAAGACCACTAGGAGATATAATGGCTTTACGAGCTTGGGAAAACACTTGCTGTTTCTTTCAAGTAGAGAGACTGTACAGGAGGTGCTTGCTCTTGTACATGAGGTGCGACCCCAGCAATAGGCAGAGAACTCAATCCTGAAGGAGAGCTGGTGGTGCTATAATTGGCGAAGCAACAATTGCTCTAGGACATGGCTGAATAACCTTGTGTAGGTTATAAACAGAAGGCCCCATAGAGGGCTGAATCGCTAGGTTCAGCTTGAGGACAGGAGGTCTGAATCGCTTGGTGCAGATCTGGGACGCGAGGTCCTCTGGAGGGCTGAATCGCTTGGTGCAGGTAGGGAACATCAGGCCTTTGAAGGTGCTGCATCACTTAGCATCAGTGTTTCAAAAGGCGCTAGGCGGCCAGGGGTCTAAGCCGCCCAGCACCTAGGTGAGCGCTCAGAACCGCTGCGGCCCAGTAAAAAGAAATTTTTTTTGGGGTTTTTCTCGCTCTAAAATAGGCTCTAATGGGTTTTAGGTTTCAAACAGTGTTTTAAAATGAAGGATGCGGCCTTGATGAGGTGGGGGGCCGATGCGACGATGTGGCTCGATGTGGTCTGGATGCGGGTGCATCGCGATGATGCGGTCAATAAATGTAAAAAAATTCAATTTTTTTTTTAAAAATAAGTTAATGCATAGAAAAAAATATGAAGATGATATATATGATAGTAGGTATTTTAGTTTAATGATTAACTTCAAAACTATTAGCTGTCGAAGATTCTGTATCTAGTTATCCACCCATATAAGTATTTCTACAAAGCAAGCATATCACACAATTTTTATCTTTGAGATTTTTTAGTTTAGCATATTTCTAAGGCGGATCCTTATTACTAGAAGATTGG
The DNA here is from genome assembly GCF_000471905.2 of Amborella trichopoda. The sequence goes on from NW_006499443.1 coordinate 714,588, forward strand.
GAAGAAGACATTGTCCCAAAAATATGTATAATATTAATACTGTATAAGAAGGAAAAAAAGTTTTACCGACTCTGTGAAGTACTGCTCGATTTCTTTACGACCTTTGAAACCCTCGATTTTTTTATCACAAACTCACCCTAACATCTCCAAATCAACAATCAAAGGCATCCAATGAACATCCAAGTATCAAACAACCGCCAAATCGAAGATTTCAATGAAAAAGAAAAATTCCGCCTATTTTTTTTTTTACCTCTATTTAATTAAAAAAAAGCCACAAAAGTGGCTGAAAATCTTCATTTAGGGCCCCTAATATCCCCCAAACAGTTTTCCTAACATTTGGATGGTCAAAAAGGCTATTTTGCTCCTCCCCGAGGGGCAAAACAAAAAATAAATTCGGCAGATACTGTTGCAGTGGGATGCGGTGCGAATGTGGCCTATGCAGGATGCGGCTACGATGAGGTCTGATGCGGCGCATATGTGGCCGCATCTGTCAAAAGCGCATATGCGCCTGTTTTTGAGGTGGATGCGAGCGCATCTTGCATGATGCGGCTGCATTTTAAAACACTGGTTTCAAATGAACCTAAAACCCCACAATTTTGCCCCTTTTGAATTAAAAAAATGACCAACTTGGGTGGCCGCCAGTCGGCCACTTAGCGGGTTCAAGCGGGCACCTAGGCAGGTTTGCTGGGTGGTCCGCTTTTTAAGCGACTGCTTGGCGCAGGTTGGGGAGACCATGCCTATTTGAAAATCTTGGTTCCCTAGCAGTAGAACCAATAGAGCTTGAGACCAATAGAGATGGGCCTCCAACGGTCGTGTTTCAGATGGACCTGAATGAGCACGTGGCACATGTACTAATTGTTGTGAATTGCTTATCTCAGTAACTTTTGGGGCTTCTGGTGGTGATTCCCCACTGTCCACTTTGGGTACCCTCCTTTGAGGCATCTTGAACAAAACCAAAGTTGATCAAATAGGCTAAAACTGCAACAGATGCAACACAAAGTATAATCACTATATGGAGTTAAAGATCTTTGTACTCATCCATCCTCTGTTCTTATGCGATGAATGTTCTTATACAACAGCAAAAACTCAATCCCCACTCACTGTCATTGATATTGGACATTGGATGCCCTTACTGTAATATGTACCAACACGGGCTGCATCTCATATACTTTTCCATAATCTAACAAACCTCCCCATAGAAAGCACTCACTAAACAACATTAAAAGGACTTCAGATATGAGAAATAAACGAAGAAACTACATTTCAGGTCATCAACTGAGATGGAGCAAAATTTACCGAATGATTCCAAGTGAATAGCTCATCTATCCACAACATAAAACACTTCATTTCTTGGTAAAGTAATCAAAGGATATTTGCTTCTTCTGAATTTCAAAACATAATGCAAATAGAACTATGTGCAGAATATGAAAATAATGGAAAACCAACCAATGCAGAAGCAAATTTTGGGCGATCGACAATCAAAATATCACATTAAGCAACAATGACAGCTAAGCTTGAGTCAGCAAGAAAAAAGAAACGATCAATTAAAAAAAGAAAAATATAAGAATCACACCCATATCCAAGTATGGAATTGGGAGTATCAGATGCAGAACAAAAGGCGCATGATCGAAACACCAAAATCAAGATTTAAAAGCCAAAATTCCGACAAATGAACCCAGAATACAAAACACCAATGCTTCTTCAACAAGTAACATGAACTAGCAGCAGTAATGAAGCAGACCCCAAATATGAATTTGCGTTATCAGGACCCGAAATCAAGAGTAAACAAGGCATATTCATCAACCTGTAAACTATAGTTAAACAGAAAAGCCCTGCAATACATTACATGAAGACGTTGCATAAACATTTTTCTAACCATACAGAAGAACGAGATCAAGAAACACAACCCCAGAGAGAATAAAGAAAGCCCTAGGTAAAAAAAAAAGTAAATTTTGCATTACCAGAACTGCAAATAATGGTAGTTAAAAGGAAACTAAACTTTTCAGAACCAGAAGAAACTGAAAGAAAACCCAAAACAACCTCAAGAAACAGGAAATGAGAAATCCCCGATCACCATTAACTGGAAAAAGTTTCGTTTTCCCACTGCATATAAAAAGACAGTTGCTTGGCTCCCAAACAAGTAGCTTACTGTTTCAGTTTGGACTTCGAAGTTTATCTTGTTTGCTCTTTTGAGTAAGGAAAAAGCTTATATGCGGTTCCCCGGAAAAAGTTGTTTTAATGTTGCAAAATCCTTTCGTTGATCGTCTTGACATCGACATCGACATGCATGATTATGCAAAATAAATAAATTTTGTGTCATGCATCTTACCACATATTATTTAGACCCTCTATTTTTAATATTTTTATATATTTATAAATCTATTTGATTTTAAATATTTTAAAAATTTAAAACTTTATAATTAAATATAATAATAGATTTTTAAATAACTCTAAAATATTTTACATCAAAATTATATATTATAAAAAAATTGAAAGTACACTTTAATTGGATTGTTTAAAATTGCAACTTTATAGGAAACCGTGACCTTCGAATAAAGGTACCCCACTCTCTCGTTGCTTTTTGTTTTGTGCAAATGTAGTATCCAGTGTGCGAATGGGTTGGTTCGTCGTAGCAACACCGACTGTACTTTAGCTAAGGTCTAGGCTCACTTGACTCATTCAAAAAACCACTAATATTTTAAAAAATGGGTAAAAGCTCGTCATCTCATTGAATTACTTAAAAAAACAAAAACAATTGTAGCTTCCGGTGTTAACCAAACTAGGCCAGTCTAATTGGAACCAAAAACCGGACATGGGCCCATCTCCTTGGGCAGTATTGGTGGTTGGGCTGGGTATTTTAAAAAAAAATTCAAGAGACTTTATATAAAATCTCAAAAACTACGGGATTGATTTGTATTGCGTTTTTGAATTTTTTTTTTATCATTTTGGCAATGGAAAGTGTTTTGGGCATGAGTACTCTCTTTTGGCTGCTTGCCATTACAATTTCAGTTTTTATTGAGAGGCTACAAAACTTCTTAGACCCACCTCACATTTATTGGCTCCTAAGGCATGGACCCACCTTATTTTCCAATTGATTTTTATTTTATTTTTGTAATTTCACGATGGCCACTTTTTTATGATTCTACTCCCGGCGGCATTAAACCTTTGACAAAAATATAATTGGATCCCCTGTTTACCTTTTTTCTCTCATTAAAAATTGCAATTACTAATTTCCTTATACTAAAGAGTAAAAAGCTCCAAATTAGGAAAGGGGTGGGGTCGTGGCGGAATCATCCTTACATCTAGTTATCGTATTCATTTTTACTGTTGTACTTTTCAATTAATACCTTCAAAATATAACTCTCAATCTATTAAACTCCCGATCTATTAAAAAAATCGGCAGGAGCTTGTCTTTTCCACTGAATTACCCAAAATATATATATATACCAATTTTATTATTACAGCCTAGGAGTTTTGCTTTGCATCGACTAGGTGAATTTGTTGGGACAAAAATGACCCTCCCAATCTACAAATAAAAATTACTTTGATGCCTTTATTCTCGTTTTCTGTTTTATGAACCAAGGTGGGTTCAAAACTGACCATTGGAAGAAAAAAAAAAAAAGAGAAAGAAGATTTAAACTAATTACCAGGCTTCTTATTATGAGGGGCATTTTTATCCTAAATATTCCAAAAATTCATCCAAGAGGGTAAATGCAAAAGAAAATAATAATGACGTATAGGGTGTAATTGTTTTTGTAAAAAAATGTATGGGGTGTAATAGAAACGCTAGGGGGGTTAATGAGTTAAGAAATTCTAATGTTGGGGTTAAATTTCGAAGAAGTGAGCGTTAGAGAGAGAGAGAAACAAAGCAAAGGAACCTTTTGGTGAATCAATTTACGATATATATATTTGTTTAGACCAAACTAACCATATTGGAATATATAATGGCGACATACGACAATAGAGATACAAATAAAATTGCAGCCTTGTTAGGTCCATTTGGAATGGCTCAAGCCACAAAATTGATAGCTGGTAAACTAGACTTGAAAAAAAACGTTTGCTCAATCGAATTCAAAATCAATGTAATAATGCAACTATTCATAACAAGCCAATCATCATGTATGTTCTCATACGTCGGTCCCGGTACAGATCCATTGATATAGGCCCGTAAATTTCTTTCCATAAAAAAGTATCACATCTAGAAAGACCACACAAACCATAATTCTTCCCATCAAGAAGCAAAAAGATAACACGTTGTGTGCTGTTTTTGGACTCCATGGAAAAAGATGGATGTTCACTGTTTAAGGTATTTAACAAGGTGAAAAGAAGAAAAGTAAGGTTGGAGAACAAAAGAAAATTAAGAAAAAAATAGGAAAAATTACAAAAAAACTCTCAAGACTACACTTTCTATACAATTTACTAACTTTTTCTCCCACCTTTTTTTTCGAAATACTCTTTGTTTGCAAATACGCCCAACCAAAAAAAAAAAAAATTGTCTAAATTACCCTTCCTTACTTTTACCTTACCCAAACCTCTCTCTCCTCTATCTCACCAAAATAAGGGATCTAGTAATGTGTAAGTACGATTTGGCAGTAAAGCACTAACATTGTATAGAATGTGGTCCGGCATTAGGGCTTCGATACTGTGTAGAGTGCAATCTGGCAGTAAAGCACTAACATTGTATAGAATGTGGTCCGGCATTAGGGCTTCGATACTGTGTAGAGTGCAATCTGGCAGTAGCGTTCCGATATTGTGTAAGTGTGGTCCGACAGTTGCAAAGGGTAGTCCGACAGTAGATGTTACTAGAGTCAGGGTTCTGGCACTATGTAAAGGGTGGTCCGACAACACTTAGTTTCAGTCCGGTAGTTGTCTTAGGGCAGTTCAATACTTGTGTGCTCCAGCAATATGATGATGCTCTCCGACAATGTGCAATTGGGGTCCAAAAGCTAACCGCAAATCTAGCCAAAATGATTTTTGTGTACTGGAAAGACATTTCCATATAAAAAAAAAAAATTTTTTCTTTTAAAGAGTATTTGTATAGAAAGTTTGTTTTGGGAAAAAAAGTGAGAAATAAAGTTTGATTGGAGGGAAATTGCATAAAAAGTGTGCTCTTGAGAGTTTTTTTATAATTTTTTTTAAAAAATAAAATAGTAACATGAAAGTAAAGTGTGAGCGAGAGAAGAGAGATGGAGAGGACCTTTGAGCCCCAAGGTTTATTTGCATAAGTCAACCATAATGTTGTGAGAATCAGACCAGACTGGCTAGTTCGACCAATGATCCGATGAATTGGTATCTCTTCCTGTCCCGTCCACCTAATAAGCCAATAAAGGCTTTAGTTGTGGCTGATCCAAAGCAGGTCCACCCGCGTAAAAGTGAACTAGCTGGTCCAAATGTGGGATAAAAAGGACATTTTCTATCCCTTACTTGAGAAGAGGTTGTTATGGTCTTATTAGATATAGGGAAAATTTTATATCTCTTAAAAATTTCACTAGAAGAGGTTGTTTTGATGCTCAAATATCCTCAAATTGTTCACCTCGACATCAAGATGCAGGTACATGTAAAAAAATGGATTTCAAGTTTTTGAAAATGGGGTATTTTATAATGCATTTTTGGACTGTCAATTTTTAAGATATTCAAGTTTTCATGGATCTATCGATCTACACTATTTTTGAAGCTTTAAACTTTATAAATAAATATGAAAATATATTTTAAGACTAGCACAAAGATTTCTAGTATTGAAACCACATTTCTTGATACTTTTGAAGGTAAGCTCTAATTTGATTGTTAGAGCCTAGGCTCTATACAAACCGCACCCTTGGATATACAGTACGAAGAAAAAGGGGAAAACAAAACTTCAAGTCTTCTATAAAAGAGAAATTAAGTGAGAGAAAACGGTTTATTCAATACTCACTCTCTTTTGCTCAACTCTCAAGCGGTCAAGCCTCAAGCAACGTAGTGAGATTTTCGGCCAAATTCCTTGACATTCCATCCAGCTTCAACATGATGTTATTTAATATTTACTATTTTTTTTTAGAAAATGCAAAAATAAATAAAAATTATGTTTCCTTATTGAGTTTAGGAAATTCAGAATTATAGTTTTCCAATATTGGAGGTATTTTTCATTTTCAGATGTAATTTAGGTTCTTTTGAACGGATTTTACAATTTATAAAAGCCTCTTAATATTTTTTGGTTTTTTTCTTCTCATATTACCCAAAAATATAAAAAAAGGAAAAAAAAACCTAATATTTTTTTTTTACATATACATTTGAAATTTTTAAAATTTTATATTGTAATTTGCAAGATATTTTAAAATAATTTTTTTTTATAAATAAATAAAAAAGTTTAAAAAGAAAGAAAGAAATTTATTTAACACCAAATTACAATTTTTTTTTTTTTTTTAATTGCAACTTGCAAGGGCTTTCAAATTTTGTAAAATCTTTTGGAAAAAGAACCGAAAATGCAAAAAGAAAAGAAGTCTGTCTAGGACATTTTTGTTTTTAAATTTTTTTGAAAAACAAAAAAAAAGTGAAAAATAAAAGAGTTAGAAAAATGTAGAATAATTTTTCTTCTATGATATCAAAAGTTTTTTTGAAATAAATTGTAGCAGTGTTCTTATTTTTTCCATATTTATCATCGTGGTTCATGAATAGTCTTTTAACAAATTTGAGTTATTGTATTACTAATGATTATTTTCTTTTTTTATATATATTTTTCATATTTCTATAATTTTATCTATTTTCTTCCTTATTTTACTCTTATTTATTGATTATTTAATTTCTTGGACCGCTTCTACCAGTTTAATGCTCCAGTTCTTCCGGTCCAACTGAAATCATACTTGCAGTGGTAGGTCAACAATCAGGTCCTTACCATAGTTAGCAAGTCTCAAATTAAAAGAAGAGTTTTTCAAAAAATATTTCATGTTTTGAAATCCAGTAAGGACTCTATATTTTTCAAATGATCTTCAAAAAATAAGGTGTTTTTCATTAGACTGATATAAATCCACATTTTATCTTTTTTAAAAAAATTTCCTCCATACAACTTTATATCTTAATTGAATTATTATCATTGAATTTTGATTTAGCGAAAAACATATTAAAAGTGGGAGTAAATTAAGTATATTGAATTAATAAAAATTTCCATAAAATGTTTTTTCAATATATTCCCTTAAAAATTACAATATTGTCTCCAAAGAATAATCTATCAACACAACTTTATATATCAAAATAATAGTTAGAGTTAGGAAAAGAGTTACCCAATGAAAAATCTGTTTCTTCTCTAAACATAGAGAGACATGAGAGAGAGATAGATTCAGTAAAAACTAAAGATTTAGGTAGATAGGAAATCAGGATGAGTTTCAAATATTTAGATTTGACATTGTGTTGTATTCTTTATGTATATAGAAATTTGATTATTTTCACATTTTGAAATTTTCTTTTTAGATTTCATTAGTGTATATGAAAAAATTATTTGGATTGACTACTATTTATTAAGGGTCATTTTTTCAAATTGGATGGACTGCTATTTTATTAAGGGTCATTTTTTTTTTCTTTGAACAATGATCCTATATCTTGGGCTACTGTTTTTATTGTTTGCTACTGTAGTTTTGGCGTTTAGTATCATTGATATTGTCTTAGGGGCCGTTTGGATACCTGAAAATATATTGCCTGTGAAATATATTACTAGCGTAATACATTACCTGCAAATGGATTGTTACTGTTTGGGTAGTATTTTGATGCACCCTGGGAAATACATCTCTACTGTTTGACTATGTCTAGAAGAAATATGGGAAATGCATTACCAACATTTTACCAGCACTTGACTATAAACTATTATTTCTTTCTTTTTTGTCACAAAATTCCTCTGAAATATGGAATTAAAGTCATCATCACACAATTCCAAAAATATTTTCTAATAATAACATCATCACCATTTTAAATAGATTTTTTAATAATAATTTGTACCATTCTAAAGTCATCCTCACACCATTTCTTACTTATTTTGCATGCCTTTGACACTTACATGGAGTCACATGTCGCCTAACATGATTAGACTTTGGTTTCAATATAATAAGTAATTAGAATAATATGATTGGAATAACACATTTTTATTGTGATAGGCCTTATTTTTATTGATTTTTTATAGAAGTCTTTCAAATGTCTCTATATAATTTCAAATAAGCAATAAATTTATGATACCAAATTCAAAATCTTTATGATACAAGTTAAAAAATGGGAAGAAGTATGATAAGTAGACTAGAAGGTTTGGAAATTGCAGTAGAAATTTTTTTGAGGCATTCGAGGAGAGCATAGAGGTAGGGTTTGTTGGAAATTTAGAAATATGGTTTATCAAGGCCTAAATTCCAATAGTCTCTCATTCAGTGGGAGCGATTAAGATATTGAAATCTTGGCGTCTTGCGAAATGGAGCCCAGATTCTTTTACCCCGAGTACGCATGAGGCATTGAGAGTTCACGTGTTGAGAAAGTAATTTCTCAAGGACGTGTGAGGGTCACCTTATAGTCAGGATTTTATAGGTTAGCCTCATGTTTAGTTGCAATCGGCTAGGGCTTGAACAATCCAAATGAGAAAAATAGAACTCGAGTACTTATTGAGTATTCGCCCTGTATGGAATGGTCAAGATTTATGGGACATAAGTTTGTATCCTGACACGAGACCATTGCATGGCATGTACATTTTTATTTCGTACAGGAAGCCACTCTTCCAAATACATTACCCGAGTTTGGAAGAGCCAGTGTACATGTGCTTTGAGAGGACCCTTGTAATTAACTTGGATCATGTCCCACAGGGGTTCACCTGTAATCCATTGAGAGCCGAATGATCGGAAGTTCTAGCTCAACGGCTTTGATATGAAAAATTATGTGTCCCTGCTTTAGACTGTGGAACATAGGTCTATTGGGTCGATTTAAGACTCGGAGGAACATCATTCGAGACTAGCCAAATGGAGTACCCCGATACATATAGTTATTAGCCTGAGATCTCACTATACCTTTTGTCAGATTTTATAATGATGAGAAAAACCTAATAATTTCTCCAAAATACTTTAAATATTTATTGTGAATTTTAGAGGTTGGATGAGGATGGGTGGCTAGGTACATTAACCTCTCATGTGCCTTTGGATTAGTGCATCAATGATGTTGATTGAATCCAAGTTACACCCATGTTATGAAAGCACATCATGGGATCTCAAACAATAACTATCTCAATTGCTGAACCATTTTGGAAAATAGCTGCTCCCCTCCTTCTTCTAAGGTTTTGTGAGAGAAAATTGAAGAGAGAGAGTTTTTAGAGTTCCATTAATGATGATCTTGATGATGGCCATCCTTTCTTATGCTTAAGTCCATAGTGTGCATTTATCAAGGTAAACTCCATTGAATTTTTTTTTTTCTCATAAGATCATATCCTTGATATCTATTGTTGCTGGAGTTTTGAATTTAGGAAAGTTTCATTGATCTTAGAATTTCTATTTGATTATCTTTTTCATTATGGTTATTCATAGTGTTTTCCTTCATAAGTTATAGCCTATATGCATGAGAATCCATGATCATGCATAGTATCAATTAATTACTTTTCTTCAAACCAATCAAATAATTTAGTCTCAGTGTGTCATTTCATTTTCAGAACTTTTTCATCACGTTTTTACCTATGGGGGTTCATAATCTTTCCATACAAGACTGTTTTGGTGGTTCGAGGGACTATTGTGCGCAGTTTGACCATAACTCTCTTGTTCTTTATCCTATTCGATTCAAACCTTTTTCATTATGTTTTGGATGATAATGCAGTGTGTTGAGATCTTAAAAAGTAATTTTAAGGTATGTAATTTTTTTCCATTTGGATTGGACACTTTTGTGAGATTGAACCACTTTTGTACAATCCGAAGGGACAAAATTAAGTCCTTATAGGGCCCGATTGCGTAGCCCCGTCACAAAGGGTTTGAACTATGGCTTCCTTATTTTAATTTTGCATTCTAATTCCCTATTTAGTTGATTTTATTCTTTATAATTTTGTTTAGATTAGTCGCATGATGTATTTAAGATTTGGGACATAACTTATGTAATTTGTACTATGAATGTGTAATTCATACGCTAGTCTTGCTTTATATGTAATTGCCCCATAAAGGATTGGTATTTGAGTTTATTTACAGTGGTTATACAAGGCTAGAAATGGTTTTAATTTTTATGTAAAATGATTGTAACTTATTCACTTAGCTTGGTCTTTAGCAAGTGGCTTGTTGAAGGTATTCATTTTGCCTTGTTTTTTGGCTTGAAAATTTGTTTTAGTCTTTGTATCCACTTTCAATTGGTATCAGAGCTAGATTGATTACAACCTCTTTAAGGTTCTTTAGAGGGATTTTAGAGTTCCAAATAGGAACCCACGACAGCCTCAATAATCATCGAATTGCTTTAGGAGGAGAGGTTCAATGGAACCAACTTCTCCGAATGGAGAAGGAAAATTTGTTATGTGTTTTATGAAGAAGGTCTATTGCTATTATTGACTTCTAGACCACCTAATCCGCCCGCAATCAATACTCCTCAAGTTGTTAAGGATGCATATGAGACATGGCATAACAAAAACCAAAGTGTCTTGAATATTATTTTTGCAACCATGAGTGATTCCTTTGTTAAGGAGTATGTGAATTCTATATGTGTCAAAGATATTATGGAGAGCATGAAAAAGAAATACGACACACCAAATGATGCTCAAAGGATCATTAGAATGAGGAATCTCATGTGTTGCAAAATGGATGATCACATCAAAGTGGGTGATCATCTAAGAGAGTTTAAGAGTTGTATAAAAGAGAGTGAGAGAGCCGATCACTCATATGATAAGGTGACACAACAGACGATGTTTGTGGTTTCGATCTCTCCCTCATGGGAGACCTTTGTGGCCAATTTGATGATCAAAGATACGCCTACAACAGTAGAGGAGATTGCATTTTTCATGGAAGGGGAAGAACAAAGAAGGATGACAATAGATGGACCATCTTCCATGGTCCATATGGTAAAATCTCACCAACCCTCATCTTCTTCTACTCCCTTACTCATTACTCCTATCTCTTTTTCTCTTTCTAACTCTTCTATGGTGAATACATGTAATGTGGGAGTGAGTGGGAGTGATAATGCTAAGAACTTGAAAAGAAAGGGAAAAGGCAAATGGAAAGGGCAGGGGAAGCAAAAGGGAAAATCTTACTCCCCTTATCCATTTGGCCCTTACCCTCCTAAAACCCATGCCTACCCACCAAGCCATGCTAGCCCCATGCCTTTTAGGCCTAAACCACCACCCACACCCATGATGGTAGGTGGGAGGTCGGTTTGACCCTCAAGCTAAGATTATTCGAAGGTGCAATGCTTTAGATGCAAGAAATACAGGCATACCCAAAAGTTTTGTAGGTACCCTCTGCCTCCACAAAACCCTCATTTTGCTCCTAAGCCCAATACCGGTAAGCCTCAAGCTAATACCGGTGGAGGACTAAGGAAAGAGAGAGTTTACGTGGTCCATGAGACTCTGATTCCCAATGAGGAGGCGGATGTGTGAGTTCTTGACTCGGGGGCTACTATCCATGTGACAAATTCTATGAAGGGCTTTACAAGGTTTTATGATGCAAACCCGGTACCCATAATCTTTATATGGGTGGAAATCAAATGGAAAGGGTCTTAGGAAAATGAGACTATGTGTTAGAGCTCACTAATGGTGAGAGTCTCATGCTTAAGGACACCCTCTATGCACCCGGGATGAAGAAGAATCTCATCTCGATTTCCAAGATGAGTAAAGCTAGGTTTGTGCTCTTATTCAAGGAGGAAAATGTCTATGTGTATGATGACTCTATTAATGGAGACCGTGTTTTTGTAGCCCACTTGGTTCAAGGGCTTTATGAAATCAAAATGAAAAAAGAGTTTGCTTACATGGGTGATGATTTACAAAATTTTACTTTATGACTTTTAAGGTTAGGTCACATTAATCCATCGAGAATGCATATTATGATGAAAGAAGGATTGCTTGATAACATGAATATTGATTCTCATACTAGATGCGAGGCTTGCCTTAAAGGAAAGATGGCAAAGAAATCCTATCAAAAGGTCGAAAGGGTCTCTAGTCTTTTAGAACTAATTCAATGGGATGTGTGTGGACCTATGAGTGTGCCTACCATGGGGCACATGAGGTACTTCATAACATTCATTGATGACCATTCCCGTTTTGGTCACACCTATCTCATGAGAAACAAAAATATCGCCATAACCAAATTCCAAAAATATAAAGTGGAAGTTGAAAACCGATTAGGTCAAACCATCAAAAACCTTAGATCAGATAGGGGTGGGGAATACACCTCCCAAGCCTTCCAAGATCTTTGTGTCCAATATGAAATTATCCACCAAACCACCATGCTTTACTCACTTGAACAAAATGGAGTTGCCGAGAGAAGGAATAGGACCCTAGTTGAGATGGTGCGAAGTATGATGAGTACTGCTAATATAGAATTAGAGTTTTGGAAGGAGGCAATTCTAACCACCACATATGTCCTTAATCGGACCCCCACCAAAGAAAACAATCAACTCGTTACCAACTCTTCATGGCCCGACCTCCCACAATAAAGCACCTCAAGGTTTAGGGATGTTCAGCTCATATTCTCATACCATCCCAAAATAGGTCCAAATTTGAGCTTAAAACCATAAAATGTGTTTTCATAGGATACCCAAATCATGGGAAGGGTTTTAGGTTTTACAACCTTTTGAATCGTAATGTGATTGAAAGCCTTGATGCCCATTTCCTTGAAGATAAATTTCTTGAGAGAGAATCAACCCAAAAGAGGGTAGACTTCCATGAGCTTCAGCCTAACAAAGAAATTGAAACCATCCCACTTAGGCAAAGTGAGAGAATAAAGAGACCACCTACCTTTTTTACTTACCATGGGGAGGACTATGATAGGATTAGTGAAGAACCCGATGATGAACCTTATTCTTACCTACATGCTATGTCTTGTCCAGATAATAAGTTATGGAAAGAAGCCATGTAAGATGAGATGAATTCAATCATAAAGAACCATGTATGGGAGTTAGTCCGATTACCTCCTAACCTTAGATCCATTGGATATAAGTGAATATTAAAAAAAAGCTTAACTTCGAAGGGCATATTGAAAAATACATGGCAAGACACGTAGCAAAAGATTTTACTCGTAAGGAAGGGGTATATTATTTTGACACCTACTCACCAATTGTCAAAATGCCTTAAATTAGGATGATCATATCCATAACAGCCTACCTTGACCTAGAATTGCATCAAATGGATGTGAAACCACCTTCTTAAATGGTGACCTAGAAGAGGATATATATATGAACCAACCCTAAAGTTTTGTTGTGAAAAGAAAGGAAAAGTTCGTGTACAAGCTTAACAAATCACTTTATGGTCTCAAACAAGCTTCAAGAAGATGGTTCTTTAAGTTTCACCAAACCATGATTAGATACGAATTCAAACCAAATGAGGATGATCATTGTGTATACCATAAGACCAATGGGACTAGCATTACTTTTCATTACTTTATATGTGGATGACATTCTAATAGCTAAAAGCACCCTAGACCATATAAGGGACATAAAGGCAATGTTATCAAGTAATTCTGGTATGAAAGATATAGGAGAGGCTTCATATGTATTAGGGATTCATATTATAAGAGATAGAGCAGCCCGCACTATTCAATTATCTCAATCTACATATTGCAAGAAAGTTCTTGAGAGATTTGGTATGACTGTACACTTGTGGAAAGGAGAGGAAAATTAAATGTCAATATGAAACCAAACAATGATCTTGAGATAAATGAGATGGAAAGGATCCTGTATAGGAGTGCCGTAGGATCACTAATATATTTAACCATGGGAACTAGACCTGATCTAGCTTTTGCTCAAAGCTTGATTGGTCGATTCCAAAGTGATCCTGGATTAGAATATTGGAAAGCCATGAAAAGAATCATGAGGTATTTGAAAGGAACATTTGATTATGGATTAACCTATGGCAATGTGAGTGAGTTTAAAGTTTTGGGATACACGGACTCTGACTATCAAGGAGACCCGGATGACTCAAGATTCACTTTGGGTTATCTATTTCTTTATGAGGGTAGTGTCATTTCTTGGCGCACCAAGAAGCAAGACACTGTAGCCCTATCTTCCTTGGAAGCCGAGTATATGGCTGTAAGCTCCGCAACTTTAGAAGCTATTTGGATTAAGAAGTTTTTGAATCATCTTAACTTCAACCCTCTAAAACATGGAACTATTAGAATCATGTGTGACAATCAAGCTGCAATAGCAGTGACAGTTGAACCAAGGTTCCACAGCAAATCAAGGTACATTAAAGCTTAATATCATAAAGTAAGAGAAAAGATAACAGCTGGTGAAGTAGAAGTGGGTTACATTCCATCTGAGGCTATGCATACAGATCCATTAACCAAAGGCTTGGGAGCAAATGATTTTATGAGGCATGTCATTGGGATGGGTTTTAGGAGGTTCACATAGTTGTTATTACTTTGTCTATTAATCATAAATGATAAATCAATGGATAAGTATGCGTGCTTTGATTTATTGTGAATGATAATGAGAGAAAGAGATATACGAATTCAGGCCTGCCTCAAGAGGCCAAGTGGGACAATGTTGGAAATATGGCCTATCAAGGCTTAAATTCTAGCAGTTTGTCATTCAATGAGAGCGATTGAGAGATTGAAATCTTGACGTCTTGTGAAATGGAACCCAGATTCTTTTACCCCAAGTATGCATGAGGTATTGAGAGTTCACGGGTTGAAAAAATAATTTTTCAAAGAGGTATGAGGGTCACCTCCTAGTTAGGATTTTATAGGTTAGCCTCATGTTTAGCTGCAATCGGTCAGGGCTTGGACAATCCAAATGAGAAAAATAAAACCCGAGTACTTATTGAGTATTCGCCCTGTATGAAATGGTTAAGACTGAAATGGTTAAGACTTAGGGGACATAAGTCCGTATCCTGACACGAGACCATTGCATGGCATGTGCATTTTCATTTCATACGGGAAGCCACTCTTCCAAATACATTATATGAGTTTGGAAGAGCCAGTGCACCTGTGCTTTGGGAGGACCCCTGTAATTGAGTTGGATCATGTCCCATAGGGTACACCTGTAACCCATTGAGAGCCGAATGATCGAAAGTTCTGGCTCAACGGCTTTGATATGACCAATTATGTGTCCTTGCTTTAGACTGTGGAACATAGGTTTATTGGGTCGATCTAAGATCGGTGGAATATCATTCGAGACTAGCCCAATAGAGTGCTCCGATACCTATAGTTATTAGCCTGAGATCTCACTATACCCTTTTTTTTTTTTTATAATGATGAGAAAAACCTTATAATTACTCAAAAATACTTTAAATATTTATTGTAAATTTTAGAGAATTTTTTGAAATTTTATTTGCTAAAACAAAAAGAAGGGTCTTCAACTTGATTGGCTCAAATTCTACCTTAGTCATGACCTGGTAGTGCCATGTGGCATCTGAGTGGCCATAGGGCTGCCACATGGCACCCAACACCTCACTCTAAGATCACCGTCTAGCTGGGCACTGATCCCTAGGCGGGGGACTAGATTGGCATTTGGTTGCATGTTTTATAAAGAGTTATGTTATATACTGTTTTATAATGTGAACAAGTACGACCCCCTTTTTATCACATGTCTTAATTAACTCACACATGGGTCATACATGGTATGTGTGAAGTTTAATTTATTTATTTATTTGATATTAAGGAGAAAATACATTTTCAAATTTGAGTGGAAAAATATCTTCACACACATATATGAAGGGGACATTATCTTTAAATTGATTGGTTTGAAATTTTAGATACAAAGTGATTGGCTTTGAAAAAGTAGAATATCTCCACATGTGTGAGCTTTGCCAATTACTTATTTGTCTTTTAGCTTTTGGGGTTATCTAGTCTAATACATTATTAAAAAAAAACCAAGGATATTTTTGTAAGGCCATATTGGATATAATTGGAACAAAAACATGGCTCAAGGATAAAATGGTAAAGTGGCATAACTTAGGATTAGGGTGAGTGATAATAGTGTATAATCCCATCCCTTCATCCTAGTGGTTGGATGAGGATGGGTGGCTAGGTACATTAGCCTCTCATGTGTCTTTGGATTAGTTCATCAATGATGTTGATTGAATCCAAGTTACACCCATGTTATGAAAGCACATCATGAGATCTCAAACAATAACTATCTCAATTGCTGAACCATTTTGGAAAATAGTTGCTCCCCTCCTTCTTCTAAGGTTTTGTGAGAGAAAATTGAAGAGAGAGAGTTTTTAGATTTCCATTAATGATGATCTTGATGATGGCCATCCTTTCTTATGCTTAAGTCCATAGTGTGTATTTATCAAGGTAAACTCCATTGAATTTTTTTTTCTCATAAGATCATATCCTTGACATCTATTGTTGCTGGAGTTTTGAATTTAGAAAAGTTTCATAGATCTTAGTATTTCTATTTGATTATCTTTTTCATCATGCTTATTCATAGTGTTTTCCTTCACAAGTTATAGCCTATATGCATGAGAATCCATGATCATGCATAGTATCAATTAATTACTTTTCTTCAAACCCATCAAATAATTTAGTCTCAGTATGTCATGTCATTTTCAAAAAATTTTCATCATGTTTTTACCTATGGGGGTTCATAATCTTTCCATACAAGACTGTTTTGGTGGTTTGAGGGACTATTGTGTGCAGTTTGGCCATAACTCTCTTGTTCTTTATCCTATTCGATTCAAACCTTTTTCATTCTGTTTTGGATGATAATGCAGTGTGTTGAGATCTTAAAAAGTGATTTTAAGGATTGTAATTTCTTCCCATTTGGATTGGATACTCTTGTGAGATTGAACCATTTTTGTACAATCCGAAGGGACAAAATTAAGTCCTTATAGGGCCCGATTGCGTAGCCCCGTCACAAAGGGTTTGAAATATGGCTTCCTTATTTTAATTTTACATTCTAATCCCCTGTTTAGTTGATTTTATTCATTATAATTTTGTTTAGATTAGTCGCATGATGTATTTAAGATTTGGGACATAACTTATGTAATTTGTACCATGAATGTGTAATTCATATGCTAGTCTTGCTTTATATGTAATTGCCCCATAAGGGGTTGGTATTTGAGTTTATTTACAGTGGTTATACAAGGCTAAAAATGGTTGTAATTGTTATGTAAAAAGATTGTGACTTATTCACTTAGCTTGGTTTTTAGCAAGTAGCTTATTGAAGGTGTCCATTTTGCCTTGTATTTTGGCTTGAAAATTTGCTCTAGTCTTTGTATCCACTTTGAGGGCTTACCCATACTAAAATAACTTGTTAAAGAGAGAGGGAGCACCTTATGCAAACCAGTTACTAGGGCTCAAGAGAGGGGGCGGGCTTAGAGAGAGGGAACACCTATGTAAAACAGCTATTTTTGCTGAAGAAGAGAGAGAGTAGCGGTTACCAGTGAAGAGAGAAGCATTGCTTTGGTAAGTTCTTGGTTAAAAGAGCGAAAATAGCGGGTGGGCATTTTTTTAAGCAGGGGATAGGGCAAACAGAGACGCGAAAGAAAGATTTCCCAAATATTACCTGTCAAGGCACACCCCTCACTGTGCGTAATCATTTTCTTAATTTTTGGGGAAATCTCGGGTAATCTCGTGTAATCTATTTCCATTTCCTTACTAAAAAAGTTTACCCAAACAGTGGAAATGTCATATTTCCTTATAATCTATTGTCTTGTAATAGATTTCCAGGTACCCAAACGGCTCCCAATACGAACAACACACCTTTATGGATGAACTTGTTTGTTGAAGTTACTTAATGGAGATAAATATCTAAATAGAGAGATGACCCTAGATCTCATTAGAAGAGGTATACAAGAGAGAGTTTTAAGGAGAGAAATCTGGAAACGATTATGAGAGAGATTTAGAGGAGAGATATGAGAATGATAGGTGGGAGGATATTAGGAATTTTCATTGGGTATCATAAAATAATATTGGAAGAGTTGAAAATTTAACTTTCGAAATTTCAAAATTTGTGTCATTGCATTTATCGTTATGTATTTTCCAATCTCTCGTTATATTCTTTTTAGGAAATGATATCATATAAATATATGTCTCTAGGTTTATCACTCTTAATACATCAAAGAGACCGTATTATATCTCTCGCTCTTCATCACCTTCAGTCTCTCTATCTTGGTTTTACCAAATTAACTAACTCTTATTTAAATTCCTAAAATTTGGAAGTTCTATAACTCTTCCTAGAAATGATAGAAACCATATAATCTCTATTGATTTTACACATACCTCTTTATCTCTTTCTCTATTTTAGTTCTTAAGTCGTCATCATGATCATCATAGTCTTTTTACAACTAATTGAAGTCGGCTGCACTATATCCTAGTTCTTAAGTCCTACACCCTAATTCTAGGACTCCCTACCTTCCTTGTATCTCTCTCACCATAGGGTCCTTTGTTATTCTTGCAACACGTGCCCGTCCCTTAACTTCCATTTAGTAATATAGTATAGACTATGGAACTATGAAACGAAGAAGATTGAACATAGCCTGTCTATAGGAAACTAAATAGAATGAAGAAAAAGCTAAAGAAATAGATGAGTATAAGCTTCAGTATATAGGAAAGGACAATAATAGAAATGATGTATGCATAATAGTAGATAAGGATCTAAAAGATAAAATGGTTAATATCAAAAGAATAGGTGATAGGCTCCTGTTAATTAAACTTGTATTAGAGGAAGAGATAGTTAACGTAATTAGTGCTTATGCACTACAAGTAAGACTAGATGATAGAAGTAAGAGATAATTTTGAGAGGATATGAAGGCGTACATGGTGGATATGGGTTGGGGAAAGAAATTAGAGGGACGATGCTATTCTAGATTTTGCTATGGCTCATAGCCTAGCAATAGCAAACACTTACTTAAAAAGGCGAGATAAACATTTAATAACCTATAAAATTGGATCACATAAAAACCATATAAACTTCTTCCTAGTTAATAAGGTAGATCAACCATCATGTAAAGGGTACAAAGGTATCCCAAGAGAGAATTTTGACTACTCGACATAGGCTTGCGGTTATGGATGTCTGCATAAAGACATGGAAGAGAAGGGGTTAAATTAATAGATGTCCAAGAACAAGGTTGTGAAATTGAAAAATGATAAAATAGACTTATTTAGGGATAAATTAGTAAAAGAAGGGAAATGAAACTATGAACATGATGTCAATATTATGTGGAATGAGATGGTTGATTGTATTAAAAAAGTGATAAAAGAAGTTTTAGGAGAATCTAGAGGAAAAATGAATTTCGATTAGGAAATTTGATGTTCGAGTGATGAGATTCAGAAAGCCATTATTGAGAAACAATCATGTTATACAATTTGACAGTGTAATAGAAATGATCAAAACTTAGAAGAATGTAGAAAGGTTAAACAAATAGTAAGTAAGGCTAAACTTAAGACATATCATGATCCATATAATAAACTGAGAAAAAGAAAATGTGAAAAAGATGTCTTCAAATGACAGAGAAAAAATGTAGAGATCCAGACCATATTTAATACATTAAGAGTGATGATGATGAGGTCGATGAATGTTGGAGAGTTTATTTTAAAAAATTATTAAATGATGAAAACAACAGGAACATAGCGATAAAGGGAACCATTAACATAAATGAGGGTGGAGGTCATATATATATTCGTAGGACTAGATGGTATCCCGATAGAGATTTGGATGTGCCTAGGGAGATTGATATTGACTAGCTGACCAATCTATTCAACAAGGTGATAAGAACAAAAAAAATATCTGACGAATGGAGGAAAAGAATTGTGATATCTATTTACAAGAACAAAGGAGACATGTTGAATTGTGCGAACTATTGTGGGATCAAACTTATTTGTCACAATATGAAACTCTAGGAGAGAGTAATTGAAACGAGTGTATAAGAAAACTAATTCGGTTTCTATGCAGAAAAGTCAACAACTTAGATTATTTTTCTACTTAGACAACTAATTGAGAAGTTTAAGGCAAAGAGAAAAGACTGCAATATAGTCTTTATTGATCTAGAGAAAACTTATGATAGAGAACCTCAAGATTTGATTTGGTGGTTGTTGGAAAGAAAAGAGTATCTAGACTCCACATCGACTTGGTGGGAGATATGTATAGTGGAGTGTTAACTAGTGTATGAGCAACTAGTAGAGAGATGAGTAAGTTTTCAATGACAATATGTCTACATCAAGGGTCAACATTGAGCCCATACCTCTTTGTCTTAGTTGTGGCCGACATAATCAGGTCTACGTCAAGGGTCAGCCTTGAGCCCATACGTTTTTGTCTCAGAGACGAGTGAGTTTTAAGTGACAATAGGTATCATGGTGCATATTATTCGAAGATGACATGGTTTTGATCAGAACTTTTGAGGGATTCTCTAGAATCTAAATGTTTTAAAACTAGCTGGACTAAGACAGAGTATATGGAATGCAAGTTAACAATAGAGACAAGTAGTTAATATTGATGTTCAGGAAATACCAAAAAGAGAGCACTTTTAATATATTGAGCCGATAATTTAGGAAAATACAGAGATTGAGGAAGATGTCGCGCATAGAATTAGAGTTGGGTGGACGAAACAGAGATGTTGAGCTTTATGCGATTGCCGCATACCAATGAAACTAAGGGGCAAGTTCTATAAGACAGCTACGAAACCAGCTTTGCTCTATGGGTGAAATCTTGGGTGGTCAAAAAATAATACCCATAGAATGAGTGTAATGGAGATAAGGATGTTGATATGGATGAGTGGCAAGACAAGAAGGAATGGAATTCAAAATGAATGCATTCGAGAAAATTAAGGTGTCGCACTAATAGGCAATAAGATGATGGTGGGTTGGGAATGTGTCGTGCAAACCTAGTACAACACCAGTTAGGAGGTGAGAGTTATTTCAAGTGAAAGGCTAAAAAAAGGTAAAGGGTAGGCCTAAAAGGACATTATTGAAAGTAGTAAAAAAAGATATAGGGACTTATAGCCTCACTGAGAGTGTGACCTTTAATATAGAAGAATGACGAACCGAGACTTGTGTAGCTGATCATAATTAGTTGGCAAAAGGCTTTGACGATGATGATGAGGCTAGTAGAACTATGTGCTCCGTGTGTAAAAATATAATAAGAAAAAGAATAATAATATAATATTTAAAAGCAAAAGAAATCAATAACAAACTTTGAACTCCATAGTGTTAGGCCGAGCTTACAATGTCCATTGTTGTTTTTACATTATTAAAAATCATGCAAAAGTATAATAATTGATGTCATTTACATGAAATATGTAGAAAATAATAAGAAATGTTTGAATATAATAAAAGTAATAAATTCATCTTCATCATTAGAGCCTTTTTCTCTAACTATTGGGTTAAACTACACAAATCTTGGTCTACCATTTTCCTAGGCCGAGCTTACAATGTCCATTATTGTTTTTACATTATTAAAAATCATGCAAAAGTATAATAATTGATGTCATTTACATGAAATATGTAGAAAATAATAAGAAATGTTTGAATATAATAAAAGTAATAAATTCATCATCATCATTAGAGCCTTTTTCTCTAACTATTGGGTTAAACTACACAAATCTTGGTCTACCATTTTCCTCTATCAAGAGTCATATTTTCAGTGAGGCCATAAGTTGCAATATCTTTTATTACTACTTCTAACCAACTCTCATCTCCATAAGTGCCATATTGGGTCTGTGCTAGACATAAATAACCTACTTAAGTCTATTTTCGTTCATCGTTTCGCTTATTGGAGCCATACCTAAGTTCTCTAAAATGTATTCATTTTTAGTTCTATCTCTTCTGGGCTTGCTACTTATCCATCTGAACATCCTCATCTCAGCTATATTTACCCTATGGGCATGTTATTTCTTGACCGCCCAACATTTCACCCCATAAAGCAAAGTTGGTCTCACAACTGCCTGTAGAACATCTCATCTAGCTTCATTGATATGCAGTGTTCACATAAAACTCTGGTTGCATATATCCACCTCGCCCATCCAACTCTAATTCTAAATGTGACAACTTCCTCAAACTCTTCATTTTCCTAGATTATCGACCCAAAATATTGAAAATGTGCTATTTTTGGTATTTCTTAAATGTGAACCTTAACTAATTCCTCGTCCACACTCCTACCATTTCTAAATTTGTATTTCATATACTCAGCTTAGTCTGGCTAATTTTAAAAAATTTAGATTCTAGAGCATCCCACCAATGTTCTAACTTTGTGTTGGTGTCGTTTCAGGTCTCATCGATCAAAACTATGTCGTCCGTAAATAACATAAACTATGATACCTCATTTTGTAGGTGCTGAGTTAAATCATCAATAATTAATACAAAGAGGTATGGCTCATGCTTACCCCCTGATGTAGACTTGTTGTCACTATAAACTCACTCGTCTTTCCACTAGTTTGCACTCCCTCATAAATATCTCTCACCAAATCAATAGAGTACCTGGAAACTCCTTTCTTTTTCAACATCCAAAAGTAATAACTTAAAAATTAAT
>NW_006499443.1:743969-757046 GCF_000471905.2 Amborella trichopoda
TTTCGTCCTCTCTCTCTCTCTCTCTCTCGATCTTTCTCTCTCTCTCTTTCTCTGTCTTACTCTGCCATTCTAGATCTTACTCTCTCGATTTTTCTCTCTCTCTGACTCTCGATTTCTCTCTCCTTCTCAATGTTACTCTCTCTTTTTCTCTTTTCCACATTCTCTTTTAATTTCTTCATCTTTTTCATCTTTTCTTCATCTCATCTCATCTCTTCTTCTCTCGTCTTCTGCTTCTCTTCTATACCCATATCTCTCATTTTCCCCCTCATTTTATTATTTTATCCTTCTTTTGCTTATGCATGCCATCTTCTCCCTCTTTTACTTCTTCTGTAAGATATCTCATTAATTATTATTATTAATATTATTATGTCCACTGCTATAAGGCCATTTGTTAAGATGACTCTGAAAGGCTGTCAGATTAATAAGTGGTCCTTTATTCTTCAACTCCCCTCTCTCTTAAATTGTCTTCATTCTTCCCCCATCATACTCTTAATAAATCGCCCATCTAAAGGCAAGTCAGGGTCTTTCGATCCACTTGTCTGGTCATCTTAGACATGTGTGTTCATAAGGCGCAGAGTGCAGCACGGGAGCTAAAGTCGAACCAGCTTCAAGCTAGGTGGTTTTTCGTCGTAATTTAAGGGGGTCTCCACACGCCCAAGCGTGTCACGAACCCATCGTGAGGTAGGTCCCACCTCACACCCTATAATTCTCTCTCGTTAGTTGGTACCTACCCACTTGCGCACAACATGCATTGCATTTTCCGAGAGAGCGATCGCGGGCCGGACCCCACATCCAGGTCCTACTCACGGTCCCTTAACCCAACAAGATCGAGGCCCAACCAATCAGTTCTCGATATTTGGTGAGAACTGGATCAGTGCCGATGATTAGCGATTCAGATCAGACGATTCTGATCTCGATCGCCCTTTCTTAAAAACCTCTATTCCAACTAAGAATCATTATATGTATGTTTTTGAAAAAAAAAATGAATTTTGATTTTATAGATACTAAAATGTTAAATTTCAAATTTGAATGGCCCTTGTTCAATCTTGAGATTTTATTTTTTTCAAGAAAATAATTATGCAATATGAAAATTTCTTCTCCTGAAGTCGATCACGAAGCTTAAAATATATATCGTATCTGAGGGAGCAAACGAACAATGTGCAACTGTGTGAACAGCGTATCTTTTGATTGACAAAAAGGAAGGAAAAGGAGTTTCATTATCACCAGCGGGAAGGAGCGAAAAAAACAAAAACTCACGTTCATTATCACTGCGGTGAACACGATGCACCATTAGGGAACACGTTGTACTACCTCGTATCGATTTTCCATTGACCCCAACAAATATAACAATCCCTCACAGGATCTGCTCCGCTACTATAAATAATGGCAGTCCCAAGCAGCAAACCACATTAGCTCAGCGAGGTAGAGCTCTGTTTTCTAGGAGTGAGAGAGTGAAAATGGCCCCATCCATCGACGCTTCTCTTGTTCAGCCCGTCGATTTCAGGCCGAAACCCGACAAAGTTGTTCACCTCGAGGAAACTCCGGTGATCGATTTCTCTATACTCCATTCGCCTCAGTCTGGCAACTTAGAGAGCGTCATTTCTCAGATGAGAAAATCTCTGCAAGAGTGGGATTTCTTTGTTATTGAGAACCATGGCTTAGCCCCTGAGCTCTTTGACAATGTGAGGAATGCCATGGCGAAGTTCTCTTCTCTGCCATACGAGGAGAAGAAGAAGGCATCTAGAGATTTAAAGAACCCTTGGGGTTATAACGATAAGGACCACACTAAGAATACTAGGGACTGGGCTGAGGTTTTGGATTATGTTGTAAATGAAGGCTTTCAGATTCCTGCTAATATGGAGCCTGATTGCAAAGAAACTGTAGCGCTCAAGAATTTGTGGCCTCCAAACCCCGAGGAGTTTCAGTAAGGATCTCTCTCTATCTCCCTCTCTCTCTATAAAAATTAATATATCTCATGCTCATATGTAATCCAGAGCCTGCGCAGAAGCGATCTAGTCAGTTCGGTACTAATAGGCACCGGATCTCACAGCCCCTGGTTTTGTTTTTCTAATATCGAACATACCTTAAATGATAAAAACGGAAAATATATAATGAGATCATTTATTTTATTGACCAAACTCAGAGTTCAATTTTTTTTTTTTTTCGAACCTCGTTGTGCACCGAAGCTATTGATAGGCTTATTGTGACACCTACTTGTTTCCATCACCTGCAGCCTACCTTTTGTAGCATTTTGCCAGGTTATAGAAAACGAATTGTTGATCAGGATCGACTACCCCCAAATTTGTATTGGATTGGTGATTTGGATCAGAGAATCGGCCGGTCTCAGTCTCAAAAAATATTAAAAAAATCATTATAATTTCTTTAAAATCTAGTTTTTTAAGTTTTTTTAAAAAATAGTGGCAATTGCATTATAATTTTTTATGATTGTATTAAAAAATATGTAAATATTGAGAACCTGTCTCATGTTGAATATTTGTTTTCTATTAAATTCATTTTATAGTTACAATAAAATTTAAATACAACATGATAACAAAATGAATCCTTCTAATTCAATTTTTTTTTTATTATTATTTTTGTATGAACTTAGTTGTTTTGATTTTTGAAACAAGCTATATGCAACAATTTTAGTGAAAGAAATTATTAGTATATATAAATAGAATTGGCTAGATCTGTTAGAGATCTGGCTGGCTCATGAGAGGATCCGGCCGGTTCCTGATATGTATCAAGAACCGTACCGACTTCAATAATTCTCAATCTTGATCAAATGATTTCGATCCGAATCAACGATTTTTATAACGCTTTTTATAAACCTGTTAATACCAAGCAAAAAATTATTACATGAAATTATTATATAATTGTCAAAATAGTTATCTATATCGAACTCAATTGATGGTCCCACTAGCCAATCGGTGCCTAGGTTTGATCTAAGGTTAAAATCTTGCTAGAAAATTGAGTTTGGTTTGAAAAATTAGTTGAATTAATATTTTCCCCATTTTTGATAGTCCGACCAAATGATTTCTGTTCGTTTGATCAGCTAAATACAATTAGATATTTGTTATTGTATTTTATATTTAAAATATTATATTCCAGCCCAACCAGTTCATGGTTTTGATTGGGCCAACCCCTTTACTAGTTTACTAGCTACTTGGATCCTTAATAATATTGCTATATGTAATGAAAATGCACGATACTTGGGCCCAAAAACATTTTAGATAATCTGGTAAATTGCGGTTGCGAGAGCATACTATTTATTTCCTCCTTCCGGTAAAACCCAAGATAAAAGTAATTTTAGGACTCTTTTGAGATATGGGCTCTTGAACAAAAATCAAAAGAAGAAAAACATAAATCAAACACTCTAATATTCTTGAAAATTTGATGTCCCAAGGTTGAACATGAAGAGGCCAATTTTGGGGTGGCAAGATCTCAGTTTATCTGAACACCAAAATTTATATTCTCTTTAAATATCGACTTAGTGATTCCTGGATGCTAAAATTTTGGACAAGAAAATCTTCCAAGTACCTCTTTTGCCCAAGGGAGTTGCTTTCCTATACGTTCCTGCGTGTGAGAGCTAAACCCTTTGATCATGGTCTTCTCTGTTACAGGAAAGTATGTGAGGATTATGGTCGAGAGACCACAAAACTGGCATCCAAGCTGCTAGAAATCCTTGCCCTCTGCCTAGGTTTGCCTGCTGATCGCTTGAACCGATACTTCGAGGAGACGATGACCTATGTTCGCTTAAACCACTACCCTCCATGCCCATCTCCTGACCTAGCATTAGGGAAGGGTCCGCATGTTGATGCCAGTGCTTTCACGCTCTTGACCACCGATGGAGTTAGCGGATTCGAGGTGAGGCGGAAATCCGACGGTGAGTGGGTTAGGGTCAGGCCCACGGTCAACTCCTTCATCTTTGTGCCAGGGGACATCTTCCAGGTATAATGAAAAACCCTAAAATTTCCATGTTTAATATGCATTGTTTAGAAAATCAACTCGGTCAAGGTACTGGAACTTTGGGACCTTGGTCAAGGCGAGTTATTTAGCCGAATTAATGTTAAAAAAATAGGTAATAACAAAAGAAAGTAGGGTATATATAATAAGATACTAGGCTTATAATGAGTACTTAAGTGGTCTATTGGTAAAAGCCTTTGGGGCCTTTTTTTTTTTCAATAGGTTGAGGTATCAAATCCTGCCCATTGCATGTCATTCTGTGAATTTGTGAACCTCATGCTCAAACCGGGTTCGAAACCTATGATGGTGTGTAATTTTTTAATAAGAAAAAGGAATCCTTCTTAATTAATTAATTAAAATCATAATGGTGCTTTTTTTTTTAATAAAAAAAAGGTACTCCACTTAGTTGTTAACTGAAAACAGTATTTACTATTTTTATTTCTGAAAAAAAAATCCCCCCTTAATTGTTTAAGAAAATAGATTATATTAGATGTCAACCTCATACTGTAGAAGTGAGATGCACATCAAAACCCATCGAAGAATGTTGTTTCATTACTAGAAAATTCTCCAATAGATCATCATGACCTTGATGTATATGATATGAGACGAAATGATTTATTTAGAAATAGTCCATTTTGTAACACATTATTTGGACTGTCCATTTTTTAGATTTTCAAGTGCTTATAGATTTGTTATATCTACATTATTTTTGAAGCTTCCAATTTCATAATAGAGGTGGAAATAGACTTTTAACGAGATTTTGAGATGCACCTTACCGCAATTGTTTAAGGTTTACACCTTATACAAGCCTCGCCCATTGTTTCATCAAACCATTGAACTTGAAGAACACTTATTTTTTAATAAAATAAGAGTCAATCTTCTTACGAGGAAATGCGTCTTATGTTGTGTGAAAATTTTGCAGGTTTGGACAAATGAAAAGTACAATAGCTTGTTACATAGGGTGGTGGTGAACTCTCAACAGGAGAGGTTCTCCATGATCACTGTGTTTACACCATCCTATCATACATTGGTGCAGCCTCTTGAAGAGATGGTTGATGAGCAAGATCCCCCTAAATACAGGCCATACAAGTGGGGAGAGTTCTTCATGACCAGGAGGCTCAGCAATTTCATGAAGTTGGAGAAGCCTGTCATTCAAATTACTAATTTTAAGATCAGAGAATAGTCCAATTTGAGCTGTTAGTCCAGTGGGTCCAATGCTTCTGTCGTATAAGTACTGTATGGAGTGTCCAATGCTTCTGTCGTGTAAGTACAGCATAATGGATATTTATGTAATTTTAAATTTTTTTTTTTTTTTATTGGTTTCCTACCACCGTGTTTGTCGTAAAGTATTTAAAGGTCTCATGTGTCCCCTATTTGTCTAGGTAAAGTATTGACAGGAGTGTCCTACATTTTGTCTTTTTTTTGGAATGGCTTCCTGGCTCGTTGTTTGTAATAAATTACTTGAAGGTCTTATGTGTCCCCTATTTGTGTAGCATTTGGAGTTTGGAGTATGAAGTCTCTGCCAAAGGTATCGTTGTAATGTACTTTCATTCTAGCCCTCAACTAAACATCTACGTCCTTTCTATTGATTCTGCTTTACTTATTTATGAGCACCTGTACTATGCTCCCTTGGGTGCTAGTTTAGTTCTACTCCCTGGGTTAGTTGATCCACTTGGGAGATTTTTTTTTTACCTAAAAATCATTAGATTATTATTTTTAAAATAATAATAGTAAAAAAATTGAGTTTCCTAAAACTTTGATCTCGCCCTTCAAAAATTGGACAGCTTTTATTCAATCTTGCGATATAAATTCTTTTAAATGCTTGGCGAGTGCAATTAGAAAATATTTTTTTATTGATGTTGATCTATGTCTTGAAGAGGTTATATCCAAAATTTGGGGGATTGAAATTAATCCTAGGTGGGAGGGAGTAAATGGACAGTATTCTCCGATGGAGTAATATCTATTGCCCTTGGTTCCTTGGAATTTTTTCCTTTTTACTTTGTACGAAAATATCAATAATTCTCAAAAGAGCTACTTAAATGAACAAGTTTATTATTTTATCAATAGTGGTTAGATTTCTTAATTCTTTTTATTTTAGTACTTTCTCTATAACTTTTTAAAAAATTATCGAAATTGCCTCTATTCTAGGCTTCTCAATCTGAAAGAGTGAAACCTCGAAAAAAAAAATTTAATTAAAAAATTATTATTCAGAACCCTGTATTTTGGCTAATTAGTTCAGGTGATATATAAAGCAGGCTACAACTCAAGTGTTTTGAGTGGGCAATTTACCAAAGTTCCCCCACTTATTCTAGTGTACAATCCTTTTGGTGACAATGACCTAGGGTCTTGGCAATAGTATTGCCGAGCCTGATGTTGAGATCTCTGACTCCATTCTCACTAACATACCACTTTTGAGAATGCCCAAGGGCTTTGGCGATAGTACTGCCCAGCCTCGTGGTGAGGTTTCTTACTCCATTCTCGCCCAAGGGTAGGGGCCCAAATCCCTATTGATTTACTAATGTTTTTAGAATGGCTAGGGGCCTTAACGGTAGTATTGCCAAGCCTCATGGTGAGGTCTCTGACTCTATTTTCATCAAAAGGAAGGGGTCCAAATCCCCACTGACATACTACTCTACTTGCCTTTTTGTTTTTTGCAAAACTCTCAAAGAAATGCCTGACTATAAGCCTTTCAAAAAATAATTATTGTTGTTAGGATTTAAGAGCTCTTTTATACGCGGGAACATGATTACTGAATATTGAATTCCTTCAAGATCATGTACTTAATTAACTAGAAACAAAAATATTTAGTACAAATCCCAATATGAGTATTGGAAATAAACTATGAGGATACAATTATGACAAGAACACAAAGCTTAAGATAGTGACAAACAAATTCCCTAAATAATAACGACTGAGAAATGGGGTACCATAAAACTTATATATGTTGGGGTCCCACAAAGCTTTTCTTTTAAGACGGTTATTTTAGGGTTTGACTTAGTCAGGAGAAAATTTGATAACACTCATTGGGAAGAATTATTTTTAAGCATCACATTCTCGATACCTGACTGTAGGTTAGGTATCCCAAGGGACCTCAGAAATATAAAAAATTATAGAAATAGCTAAATCCTAAATAATGCAAGATTGAAAGAAATCAATTTAGATATTGAAAAGTATTTCCCACCATCATTTGGCTTTCAAATATATGTACATGTAATGTTAAATATATATGCAACCACACACGATTGGCTAGATATTTTTAAGTTATCTCCCATTCAAAGTTTCGCTTTAAACCCATCAAATAAAAAGGTCGAGATGACCGATTTGAGGATTGTTGGGCATCGAAACAACATCTTCTAGTAAAATATTTAGGTGTTTCTTAATTTCGTTGTTTAGGGCATCACCCTTGTATAAACGTTTTCATTTTTTAGTGGGTTATTTCCATATTGTAGGGTGTGGTTTTTACAAGGGTCTTAATTTCGTTGTTTAGGGCATCACCCTTGTATAAACGTTTTCTTTTTTTAGTGGGTTATTTCCATATTGTAGGGTGTGGTTTTTACAAGGGTGTGGTTTTGACAAGGGTGAGTAAGGCGCACCTTCAAATAGTGCCAAAACATGTTGGTTCAGTAGCAAAAATCTTTGTGACAGCCTGAAAAATTATTTTCATATGTGATTATAATATTTAAAAATTCAACAATAGTGCAAACCGAGTAGATCTACAAACACCAAAAAATCTAAAAAATTGACGGTCTAGATACTCCATTAGAAGATGCACTTTTTCCAAACTAAAAATCTATTTTGTTGTCATCTTGAGGTCGAGATGATCGAATTGAGAGTATTTCAACATTGAAACAACCTCTTCTAATGAATTTTTGAGGTGAGCCTTAATTTGGATGTTTAAGGCCTCACCCTTATATAAATTTTTTTCTCTTGTATATATAGGATCTTAGTACTCATTTTGGTGTTTGACTCATTTTGAAGACATATAGGAACTTAGCATTTATTTTGGTGTTTGACTCGTTTTGAAGACAATCGGATTACACTTCTTCTCTGAGAACTGTTCTCAACTGAAAAACTTCCTATAATAGGACTATATACGTATGAGAGAGAGGGCGAGTAAAAAACTTCCTATAATAAGATGTGTGTATGAAAGGGAGAGGGCAAATACATCCCCACCACCCAAAATAATTTGACAAATCAATTAAAAAAAAGAAAGAAAGGTAACTCAGTGGGGATATGAGCCCCTACCCCGTGGGACCTTGTATTATATAGTTCAGGTGCACCTCAAAGTCTATAAAAAAAATAAAAGAAAATTACCTCAAAAACCTTTCAAGACACCACACGTCTTTATTTTCCTTTCTATACAAATTCATTTCTCTCTCATACAATTCAACTCAACACCATTTTTTTTTTTTTATGGAGGGTCCTTTCACAAGGTCCTTATGATCATTTAATCATACCAGCCAACATATTCTACCTCCAAAATCTCTTTGGTTCCCAAAACATCCTGAACCTTCTTATCAATTTCCTAAAATCTCTTACGACCCTGTGGTTTATTGGATTGGTGCCTCTCTCTTTTGAATATAGTTCAAAAAGATGAACCACCTTATATCTTTGTCACGGTGCTTTGCTTGTTAATTGTTTTTCACTCTTACAACTACAAATCCCACACCCCAACTACGTCCATCCACGTGATTAGGAGAGCTCTAATCGTGTGAGCCCAATAATATATCAAATGTAATGAAAAATTTGGAAGAGTTTTAGATCCCTTCTAACTTCAATAGATAGGGGCGGCAGTGGGCCAGGTGGCCCGGCCCAAATTATTTAAACCCTTTTGTTCTTTATATATATATATATATATATTTATTTTATATTTTTCATTTTTTTTTATTTGCCCAGGCTTGGGCGTGATAGGGTAAACGCTAGGGTCCCTTTGGCCATGTCACGGCTAGACATTCCATATAAGGATCACGGCTGGGCGAGGGCTAAGGCTAGCACGGTCCATGGCCAAGCCAGCCTCGTTACAAAGTAGCAAATTTGCTCTAGAATCAATTTTCAATACCAACAATAAAATTTGAAAATAAAAAAATGGTACAAATCTTGCATATATATGAACACTTACTTTTAGGGAGAAATGGACAGACTAGATAATTTGTTGCAATATTCATTATTTTTAGAGCTTTAAATTCTATTTTTTTCACAAATATAGTGTTCAAGCCGAGATGATCAATGTAAACGTTTTCATTGCTTGAATTGAAATTTTCAGTGAGCTATAAGGTTAGGTTTTATTTATTTTGATAAGGTTGGAGCTCTATTAAACCATTTCCTTATATATATAGATATATATGGAAAAGATAAGATTTTCCCACTAGTTCATATGAACATATAAGCCCAACGTCCCATATTGAATCTGAGCCAATCTGACGATCATGGATATCCAACAGCGTTTGAATTTTAGTTTATTTTTTACAAATTCAAATCACTTGAAATTTTAGATGTGTATTTATAAAAAATAAGGGAATCTTCGAAAAACATAAACAAATTATTTCACAAAAAATAAACTGACCAAAATACCCTCAAAACTTTTTGGGGGGTATTTTTGGTCATTTTATTTTTCACGAATAAATTTTTTTTATATTTTATTAGGTGCGCCTTGATGAGAAGAACATATACCTAAAATTTCAAGTGATTTAGATTTGTATAAAAAATATAAAATTCAAGCACTATCGGACATCTATGATCGTCAGATCGGTCCAGATTCAATTTGGTCCATTGGGCTCATATGTTCATTTGAGCTAGTAGGCTAATCCCATCTTTTTCCATATATATATATATATATATATATAAGATGCTAAGGTACACCAACGGGTATACCAGTAATAATACGTCCAACAACCCAGATTGAATATTGGTCGATCTGACAGTCACGAGACGGCCACAACCTCATTTCTTGTTTGAACTTTTAATTTTTTTCTACAAATTAAAATCAATTGAAATTTTATGAGTGTGTTCTTATCATCAAGGCACACCTAAAAAAAAATATAACAAAAATAATTTGTAAAAAACAAATTAACTAAAATACCCCTGGAACTTTTGGGGGGTATTTTAGTCTATTTATTTCATGTAAAATACTTTTTTTATTAGATTCACCTATTTTTGAAGAACACACGGCTATAATTTCAAGTGATTTCGAGTTGTAAAAAAACATTTAAAATTCAAACATGAAATAAGGTCATGACCGTTAGATCGACCTAGATTGTTGGGCGTTTACTATAGCAGTATGCACATGAACATACAAGATCCTTTTTGTCTTTTATATATATATATGATCCTATGATACTGATTTTTGGTGTTTGACTCACTTTGGAGGCAGTGGGATTACTCTTCTTCTGGGGGAAGACTTATTCTCAGGCAAAAACCTTCCTATAATGAGGATTTGTGTGTGTGAGACAGAGGGCAAATACATCCAGTACCACACAAAACAACTCAAAATTATAAACCACAAGAATAGGAAGATGCCATGGCCAAAGGTGCAGAGCTCCTACAAATTATCACAAAAGCCTTTTAGAGACACCACACAACTTTATCTCTCTTCGTTCTAAACAAGCTTATTTCTATCTCATACATAATCACATCATAAGGTCTTATCACAAGGTAAAATATGATCATTTAATGGCACCGGCCAACATATTCTACCTCAAAAATGTCTTTGGTTCCCAAATCATCTTAAACCTTCTTATCAATTTCCTAAAATATTCTATAAAACCCAAGAAAACCCCTATTAATTTCATATAATGATAAAGAGTATTGCTTTCAATTATTAAACTGAAGTGTTGAATATGGTGATCATCCAAAATCATCCAGCGTAAATAAATCTTGTATTATGTGGGATTGAATTTGATATTGATAAAATTTTCAAAAAGAAATAAAAATCTATAAAAGATTAGAACTTTGAGATATATCTCTTGGTTATTGAGAAATATGTAACATCTGTAGGAAGTTTTCTATTTGGTATCAACTCATAACCTCATATATATGAGATGAAATATAAAAGACCATGTATCCCTATTTGGGTCACCATATAAAAAATGTTGCTTCCTCTAGAGATGGGGCTAGACGAAAAAGAGGCAGGGGCCTCCTGTGCAAGAGAGGCAAGGTCTCCCCTTAGAGAGAAGAGAGCTCCTCATGAAGAGAAGAGGCAAGACTTTTCCTTAGAGAGAAGAGAGCTTCTTATGGAAAGAAGAAGCTTTGCCTCCCTTTAGAGAGAAGAGAGCTTCATATGGAAAAAAGAGGCATTGCCTCCCCTTAGAGAGAAGAGAGCTTCATGTGGAGAGAACGTTGTGCCTCCTGTAGATTGAGAGGCAGATATCTTATAAAAGAAGTGGTTCCTATGAAGATTTTGGGTGGTTTTCCCTATTAGTAAGAGAAAATCTTTGTTTCTTTCAAGGTTCTCGTTCTAAACATTGGTTTAGCAATGGAATAGAGATAATCTCCTACTAGACAGTTGTTTTACTGTGAAATATTGATGAGAGGTCGACGATAGTGGCGATCGGGAGACTGGGTCTAAAATGGTTTACTCGACTGGGTTTTGTCGAGGGTTATAGAGGTAACTCTCTGTTCCAAAATCTGTAATGTAACTTTAATTAGTATAGTGGATTTCAATTTGTCATGCCCGTGGAGATAACCCTTCTAGGGTGAACCAGGTAAATCATTGTGTTCTTGTGACTCTGTTTTATGTTTTATTTCTTGTATTATGGCTGGTGCTCTCTCCTATTTTGTTTCTAGTAGAAGAAGCACATGATCTTGGTAGGATCCAACGTTTAAGATTTTTTTTTCCGCATCTAAGAGGATTTTTAAATCCTAACGTGAATAAGGATTTTCTAAGAAAACTGAATTAATTTTTGATAGTTTATCTTGGTTAGCTCGTAGGAAATCTGTGTCTGAATAGGTATATCTGGTTGAAACATTTTCTTGAGAAAAATATGCTTCATGCGTTGCAAGCTATGAATACGTTTTCCATAGCCGGGCCCGCAACTATATCCCATGAAACAAACATAGGAAAGTCGTATGATCAACGAAAATCTCGTTTCATGAGAGAGATATCCCACTAACCATATGGGCCCCAAGAGTGTCAATAATTCAACACTAAACTAAAACAATTCATAGATACTCAATCTTACCTTTTAAATGTTTAAATATAAAATGCGACACGGATGCCCCACAAAACATGATGCCTCATGTTCAAATATGATGGACTTTTGTTTAGTGGGTAGATAGTGGGGATCGCAGATTCCTTCTCATGTAAGAAAGAATCAACTTTTTGGAAGTGTTAAGTGAAATCGGAGGCCGTTTTAACTGCACTTGGTACTACGCCATGACCCAGCCTTCTTCTTCTATTTTATAGACTTGTATACTATAAGACTGTTTACCTATGGACTATGAGTATGAGGGTCTCAATCACATTAGCCGTCAGATGTGAGATCAGCCTGCTCGGAGCCTATTATTTTCTCACACAAAGTTCACGACATTTTTTATATTGTGAGCATGGTCAATAGAGTTTTCCTATTTTCTCACACAAAGTTCACGACATTTTTTATATTGTGAGCATGGTCAATAGAGTTTTCCGATTTCACATCTTGATAGTGAGGCGTAATTCTTAGGATTTTCTAGAAAAGGTATAGGTAGCTAAGTAAAGTTTAATAATCAAAGAAAGTCACAATCCTAGAAATACAAATTCTAAATTGTAATCAATATATAAATAAAATAACATTTAAAGATCACTTTAAAGCTATGAAATTGGTGCATTTAACATCATTATCTCATTTGCTTAGGACGATGGTATCAATTAGTTTAACACTTAAATTAAAGATTTCAGTCTCCAAAATCCCATTTGAGATACATTTACATCGAAAATGAGAGCCTTTATCACGTGAAATGTTAGAAACTTGTATTACTATAGAAAACTTGTTTTTTATTAAGATAATAAAGAATATACAATACCCGTATAAATATATGGCTAATAATAGTTATAGATAGATACCAACAATTATTGATATTTTACGTCAATGTTTTTCACGTAAAATTTTTTTTATATATAATTTTTGAAGATTACCC
>NW_006499443.1:767486-783361 GCF_000471905.2 Amborella trichopoda
AGGCAGGATTTGATACCAAAACCTCTTGAATAAAATCATAAGCTTTTACCAGAAATTCGGTTTTTCAAAAACCTAAAATGGGCAGTGTCGTTTTTTTTTAAAAAATGTTATGAGGTTGAAAACGGACATCTAGATAATAACGGAAAGTTTCAAGTATTTTTTGTAATAACGAAAAATATAACAAATATTTACGTAATTTTTCCAAAACACAACTCTGGC
The DNA here is from genome assembly GCF_000471905.2 of Amborella trichopoda. Next base: position 767,706 of record NW_006499443.1, read on the forward strand.
TAATATTACAATTTATTGCATAGTCCTATTGAGGATCCTAACATACACATGAGAATCATTAATGATGAACCTAAGGTGGCTTCTTTTTTCTTTTGGTTGTTTTACTATTGTTTCTTTTTGGGATGGGGACGGGAGTTATTTGTCATGGGTAATGTGTCCACCGTGAAATTTATTTTGCTGAGATGAATAAATGTTATGTGCATCAAAGACGATGAAGTCTAGGTTTAAGAAGTCTAAGATTAATGAATGAGGTGTAACAAAAAGGAAAGTATATAATGAGATTATTTATTTTGGTTAGTCCAAGATAATCAGATGTGAAATTAGGCAGCAACATTTATTTTGTTGATCAAGCTCAAAATTCAAACAAAATTTTCTCAAACATTGTGACACACCCAAGCCAACAGATTTCATATTAGATGGTTATAAGTAATTGTAACCGCCTTGTGCTAAAGGTGAATGGTCTCATTTTCTACATTCTCATGACAAAATTGTGGTGACTATGCGCAGAAAGTGGATCACAGTTATGGATAAAGGTATTGATTCTCAAGAGCCTCACCCATCTCATAATGCATGACAGGTGCAGATATTTATTCAAAAGGATATTGTTGGATTCTCTTGGGTAATGGGATGTCAGTGAGATTTTGGAAGACGAATGGCTCATGGACAAGCAAGTGAAAATTCAATGGTATTTCATTATTGTATCAACAAGTCTGAATGTAAATGAAACAAGGTGACTAAGATCCGTTGGAACTTCTCCCTGAGTCCCATATTTTTTTACGAAAAGTCCACGATCTTAATACGATCTTGGGTGAATTTGACTTTTCATTTATGTTTCCCTCTGGTTAGGTTATTTGGAGTCATCTCTTGTTTCTTTCCTTGCGACCACATTTCGGCAAATTAAGTGTTTCTTGACCCTAGTTTGGTATGATTCTTCCAAATGTACGCCTATTTTTGCAAAGGGACTGAGGTAACAACAAGCCATTTACTTTTGCACTATCCATTTTATTTAGGAACGTGGTCTTGGGTACTTTTTTTTAATTCATGTTCAATGGGTTATCCTGGATTAGATTTAACATTTAGTTGTACAGTGGGCAACCACCCTGCTTCGTAAAGTAGGGCGAATTATTTGGAAGAAAGCCATGTTTGCAGCAAATTGGACCATGTTGATGGAGGGAGTCACAGAGCATTTCAAGATGATGACATGCCATCTCAATAACCAAGAGCGAAAATAATGAAAACCATAAGGGTGCGGTTTGTATAGAGCCTAGGCTCTAAACAATCAAATTAGAGCCTACCTTCAAATAGTGTCGAGAAATATGGTTTCAATACTGAAAATATTTGTGATAGTCTTAAAATATATTTTCATCTTTATTTATAAAGTTTAAAGCTTCAAAAATAGTGTAGATCGATAGATATATGAAAACTTGAAAATCTTGAAAATTGATGGTCCAAAATACACTATTTTCAGAACTTGAAATCCACTTTTTTCTCATATCCATGCATCTTGATGTCGAGATGATCAATTTGAGGATGTTTGGGTATCAAAACAACCTCTTCTAGTGAAAATTTTGAGGTAGGCTCAAATTTGATTGTTTAGAGCCTCGGCTTTATATAAACTTCTCCCAAACCATAATACCCTTCACAAAGCTTCCAAAAGGACAATGGGAGTGAGTCCTACAGATTTGGGAGCTCATTTTAAAGAAATAATAAAACGTTCCCCTCAAAAGATGGGGAGACTAAATTTATCAGAGATTGAGGTTTCTAAATGATAGGACAAAGCCTCTAACAGTGGTAGGGGCTTCTAGTAATGTAATCCATTGGGAAAGTTGGGAGCAACAGAGAACTTGGAATTTCCAATCAGGTATAGAGGAGATCAACGATATTGCCTTGGAGCTACTAGTTTCATACAAACATATGTATTGAAAGAAGAATATAATAACAAATGACCTGGCAAAGGAAAGAATTTATAACACCACTATGATTCTTATTGGATTCTGATTTTTCAATTCTGCAGGATAGATTTTCTAAGGTCAGCACAATTTTAAATCAATCTCTATAATCAATAAATTTTTAACATTCTCCTATGCTTTTCACTAAATTTTTATCATCTCTCAACGCTTGAGTTTTATTTTTTATTTTTTAATTTTATTCCCATCTTATCTGTATCAATTGGTATTAAATATTAATGCTTTTCCCTATATTAATTGGTATCAGTGCCCGAGGTTCCATTAATCATAGAGCCACCAAAACCCACTCCTACAATCAAGGAAATATTGCCACAAATCATAAAGCTTGTAAATTAATAAATTAAAGAAAGCATGAATCAACAAACTAAAGAGAGCATATATCAAACCTATGAAAGGAAAGTATATTGTCTATCAGGTTAATATGGAAAGTGTATGTTGTAATCTGTATATTTGGGAAGGGTAGATACAATTTCTAGTATTTATTGTAAGTCTGAGTATAGTATAGGGATATGTAATTTATTTCTATATTTTCTGATTTGTACGTTGTCTATATATTCATACGATTAATGGATACTGAGTCTCTTCAGAGAAACCTGAGACCCTTCAATGGTATAAGAGCTAGATTAATGGACACTGAGTCACTTCAGAGAAACCTGTGACTCTTCACATGGTATCAAAGCCAGATTCATCATAGCTGTGTCAATTCCTCGTCGTTGAAGCATTGTTGCAGATTTTTAGGACGCGTTTGTTGCTCACTCAATCGGTGCAACTTTTGTCAAGTTGTATTTCGACTCTTGATCTCTGTCGAGTCGTTTCGACTCTCTAATATGTTTTTCTATGTGGGATTCTTTCTCAATAATTTCTCAGAGCTATTTCCTTTCTGAGATTGTCTGCAATTTCTGGTACGCCTTTTGTGCATCAGATTTTTTGACCTTTTTTTTTTAAAAAAAAAAAAATTTCGGCCATTGCTTTTTCGACCATTCTTCCCTTAGTAAAAACTGCCATATTTGAAACCACCAATTTGAAAACCACCTTACATCATCTCAAACCGCCATCTCAAACCACCTTACCACATATGAAACCACCAATCTAAAATCCCACTCACCACATATAAAACCATAAATCTGAAAACCCACTCACCACATATGAAAGCACAACACAAATGAAAGTAGAGAAGAACACGCACATATACGTGGTTCACCCAAGATGGGCTACATCCCCGGGCAAGACGGCAAAGATGTATTCACTATCAAGAGGAAAACTAACAAATTGGGGTTATGTAGAGTTACCTCATACAATCTCAAGAAAAACTCAAACAAAAGAACTTCATACCACAAAACCACCTACAATCGACTCCTTTCTTCAATTCATTGATGCTGCGAAGAAATGTCGATAAAATAGCTCAACTTGAACCGAAATGGTTGCACTAGAGTTTTGTAGCAAAAAACCCCCAAATTTTCTTCCCAACCTTCTCTCTATGTTTCCATCTTTTGTTTTCTTCTCACCTCTTTTTCTCACTCAACTCAAATGAGTTATAAAGCCTTATGAGAAAAAACCTTTTCATTATAACTAAAATAACCCTCATCATAATAAAAATACCATGGGGTTGTGATTTGGCATCACATCCAAACAATCTCCACCTTGATGTAGAATCACACCTTTGCCTTGCCAAACCATCACTTCTTTCCTTTCTTGAGATCTAGAGAAGTTAGACTCTATTCTAACTTCTTTACTTGGATGGACTTCGTAAGCATATCCGCAAGGCTGTCTTCGGTCTTGATCTTGACCAATTAAACCCTTCCATATTCAACGACTTGCCGTATATAGTGATATTGAAGCAATATGTGCCTTGACCTCTTGTAAAAAACCTGGTTTTTGGTCAAATGGATAGCACTCATATTATCACAAAATAGTTTTATGGGCTTACACATAACATCCATTTAACATATCAACCCTTGAAGCCACACGACTTCTTTTGATGCCTCCATTGGCGCCATGTACTCGACTTTGGTAGTGGGCAATGCTACCATTTCTTGTAGCATTGACATCCAACTTAGTGGTCCATTTGCAAATCGAAAAACAAATACGGTAATCGACCTACCTCTATCAAGATTACCGACAAAATTTGCATCCACAAAAAATTGCATTTGGGTTGAGCCCTTGGAAAATATGATTGCATAACTAGTTGTGTCTCCTAAGTACCAAAACACCCATTTTGTTGCTTCCTAATTAACCTTTCCGAGGTTTTCTATAAATTGACTTAGAATACCACCCGTATGCATGATATCCAGTCTTGTACATGCCATGCTAAACATTAAACTTCCAATCATATTTGCATAAGGAACCTTAGCCATGTTTTTTCTTTCTTCTTTTGTCTTTGGACTTTACATTGAAAACAATTTGAAGTAAGGCGCTAGAGGTGTTTTCATAGGCTTTGCATCTTTGATGCCAAATTTTTCAAACACGCTTTCCATGTAACCCGTTTGAGATAATGACAAAATTTCATTTTGTCTAGCCCTTTTAATTTCAATCCCAAGGATTTGCCTTGCCGATCCGAGATCCTTCATCTCAAATCTTTTGCTCAAAGAAGTCTTGAGCTCATCAATTTTTATCTTATCTTTGCCCACCAAAAGCATGTCATCCACATATACGACTAAAATCAAGTATGTATCATGATTAAAGAACTTTAAATAGATGCAATGATCATACTTACTTCTTGTGTACCTAAGGTTCATCATGAACAAATCAAATGTTCTATGCTATTGTCTTGGTGCTTGCTTGAGCCCATACAAGGACTTCTTCAATTTGTACACAAGTCTTTCTTTGCCCTTTTCTATAAAGCCTTACGGTTGTTGCATGTACACTTCCTCTTCAAGTTCTCCATGCAAAAAAATCGTCTTGACATCTATTTGCTCAAGCTTTAAATCATGCATAGCAACTAACCCAAGCACCAAGTCAATTAAGACCAACTTGACTACTAATGCAAAAATTTTATCAAAGTCAACGCTTTGTTTTTTCAAAAAACCTGTTACCACCAATCTTACCCTATATCTTTTAAACTTGCCATCGAGACCCTTCTTTATCTTGAATACCCATTTACAACTAACGACCTTTCTACCTTTTGGTAGCTCCACCAAATCCTAAGTCTTGTTTCTTTGAAGGGTCAATATTTATTGTTCCATAGCTCTTTTCCAATGCTCGGTACCATTGCTCTCAATGGCTTCATTGAATGATGTTGGCCCTTAATTTTCGACTATCAAAACTTGCAAAGTATTGGGATCCACATAATCTTTGTGCCACTCGAGTGCACGAGTTTCTCTAGTAGAGCGCCTATGTTTCAAAGGCACAACTTCATCATGATGACCATGTGGTTCTTCATCTTGAGTTCCTAGTTCTTCATGCTCTTCACTATGATCAATTAGTATATTCTCATAAGGTATAGTTGCACTTGGTGGAAGTATCTCGAGGTTGCTTTCAAATTCTTCGTTCTTTTATTGCACTTCTTGACCTTTGTCATTCATCATCATCCCTTTTGCCAATACCTTGGATTCTTCAAAATGCATATCACGGCTAGTGATTATTTTTCAAGTACTTGGATCCTATAATCGGTACCCCTTCACACCGTTGCTATAACCCACAAAGATGCACTTCTTTGACCTTAGATCCCATTTGTTTATTTGGCAACTTGGAATAAGTGCATATGCATTACATCAAAATAATTTAAATCGAAGTAGTCACTCGGAGTTCCATTCCATACCTCATTAGGAATTTTCTTTCCCAATGCTTCTTTCCCAATGCTACCGAAGGTGATCGGTTGATAAGATAATAATAAGTCATTGATATGACTTTTGCTCATAATTCTTATTCTAGGCCGGCATTTCTTAACATGCATTTCGTATGCTCTATCAAAGTGTGATTCGTCCTCTCAGCCACATCATTTTGTTGAAGATTGTAGGCATTTGTATAATGCTTAGTAATTCCCTCAGCCTTACAAAAATTTTCGAACTCCTTTGATACAAACTCTTCACTATTATCTGTCTGAAGAACTTTGATGTGATGCATCGTAGATTTTTCAACTTCGGCTTTAAAATTCTTGAATGCACAAAACACATCACTTTTTGACTTGAGAGTTTTGATCCATACTTTTCTTGAGAAGTCATCAACAAATGAAACAAAATATAATGCACCTCCATCAGATCTAGTGAAATTATTACCCATAGATATTGATCCTCCTTTACATGACTCATATGAGTCAAACCATGATCTATGTTGGCACATGTGATGGGTGGCTCTATTATCAAGTATCCAATTTTGATAGAATAGTGAATTATATGTCACCATCAATACTTCATCTTCAATGAACCCGGATATAGACACTTCAACGTGATTTACTTCATTCTTAGATTCACTTGGCTTTTCACCTCCCGTATTAGGAGCTTTGAAAGAATTCACTCCATTTCTTTTAAAACAATTCTTTCTTATATGACCGGGCTTCCCACAATTCCAACCCATCTTCTTGTTATTGGGGCCTCTAGATTTTGATCAAAATATTGAATTACTTCTTGAATGATTCCTTAATAAATTACCCCGTTCATTCGATCAATCTCTTTGCACAAGAGCTTCCGTCTTTGATTCTACCTAACTTCCCAAAGATGTATTCTTTTGAAGTTCATCAACAAGTAAGATACGACACACCGGGTCCAAATCAAGAGAGTCTTCTTTATTACAACTCAATGTTGTAACAATGTTATCATAAGATTTTGGCAATGAACAAAGCAAGGTGACCGCTTTATCTTCATCATCCATTCTTGCACCATTACTCTCAAGTTGATAAATATGTTATTAAACTCATTAATTTTTCCGACACATTTACACATTCTTTCATTCTCAAAGAATACAATTTTCTTTTTAAGAAAATTCGGTTTGTGAGAGATTCTGTTTGATACAAACTTTTCAATTTTTACCACAAATCTTTTTCCGTCTTTTCGCCAACAATATTAAACAAAACTTCATTCATTAAACACAAGCGAATAATAGCCCATGCCTTCATATCGAGTTCGTCCTAATTATCATTGGTCATATTTACTGGTTTCTTATCTTTTCCAAGTAATGTTTTGTGTTACCCTTGATGTACCAATAAATCATGCATTTTTAATTTCCAAATTTCAAAATTATCTTTCCCATTAAATTTCTCCACCTCAAACTTGTGAGATGTCATTTTTCCAAAAACTATTACACTAATTCCTTGAGCTCTGATACCACTTATTGTAAAATCGGGATAACGCAATCACCCATTTTGAGTAAATTGTAATATCTCAAATCCCATTAGATGTGAAAAGTACTACACCACAATGATTTCAACACTCAAATAACACGCCCAAGATGCAATAACAAGTGCAATATAATTGAGAAAAATATAAAAACATTAAAACAAACAATATGGGAAATCATCAAAGCACAACACAAATGATAGTAGAGAGGGACACACACATATATGTGGTTCACTGAAGATGAGCTATGTTCACGGGTAAGACTACAAAGATGTATTCACTATCAAGAGGAAAACTTACAATATTGGGGTTATGTAGAGTAACCTCATACAATCTCAATGCAAGCTCAAACAAAAGAACTTCTTACTACAAAACCACCTACAATCGATTCCTCTTCGATTCACCAATGTCGTGAAGAAATGCCGATAAAATGGCTCAACTTGAACCCAAATGGTGGCGTTAGGGTGTTTTAGCAAAAAACCCCTAAAATTTCTCCCTAAGCTTCTCTCTACGTTTCCATCTTTTGTTTTCTTCTCACCTCTTTTTCTCACTCAACTCAAATGAGTTATAAAGCCTTATGAGAAAGAACATTTTCATTACATCTAAAATAAACCTCATCATAATGGAAATACCATGGGGTTGTGATTTGGCTTCACATCCCAACATATTCGACCGTCCATTGCTTTGTCATTGTGATCGAGCTTCTAGTTTATTCAACCTTTCAGCCATTGTCCATTGCTTTGTCATTGTGATCGAGCTTCTGGTTTATTCAACTTTCCATTGCTTCCTCGTGTATTCGTTTCTCTCACTAAAAGATAAAGAGGCTTCGTTGAAATTTTAAAGAAAAAAAGTTGGTGGTCCCATTAGTTCTTCGTGGCGCACTTTATTTATTTGGTCTTACAACTGTTGATAGATTCATAGTATTTCTTGTTCGACCCAATGGAAAAGTCCGAATATTTGTAGGCTTGTGCCAGTTTATTGTGGAAATTGTGACGGATCACTTTTGTAAATTATGGCGACCAATTTTCTTTATTATTAAAAAAAACAAGAAGTGCATGTCCGTTTGAAAAACAACCCTTATGTCTTTGAAAATCAACTATTCATCCAGTCCTAGCCAAATCTGTTAGGAAACCCCTCTAAAAATTTGTCAAAAAAAAAAAGAAAAAAAAAGATTAAAAAAACTAAATTTTCTCAATTCATCTTTGCTCAGTCTATTCTATTTGTATGATAAAGTATGTTATTCTATTAACGATCCTGTTTTTTTTACGATTTGAAACTTGACCCAAAAAAAAAAAACCTCTAAAAATTTGTTGTATGATCTAGATTGTTTGCTCTATTACTTGATCCTATCTACTCTGGTCTGCAAGCTGCTTAATCTGTTGGCTCTTCCAAGTGCCATTTTGTTTTCTCGGTTGTCTCCATTATTTTTCTATTGGTGAAGATCTAAAATTTATCTGGTCCTGAGGCTTGTTGATCCGCCACTACCTTATGTAGTTGTTAATCAAGCAATATGAGCATGACAACCAATGTTTCTACTAGTCATGCTTTACACCTGAAAATCCTGCTAGTTTCTGCATCTAGTATTCAAACTCCAGTTGCTCGCTCTCATAGCATCTTAAACTTGAGGAGGAGTGTGAAAGGAAAGTATATATTGTCTATCAGGTTAATATGAATGGTGTATATCGTAATCTGTATATTTGGGAAGGTTAGATACCATATCCTGTATTTATGGTAAGTCTTGGTATATCATATGAATATGCGACTTGTTTCTATATTTTCTGATTTGTAATTTGTATATAAAAGATAAATTTATATATTCATATGATGAATGGACACTAAGTCTCTTCAGAGAAACCTGAGACTCTTCACAAAACCATGACATATATTCAAGGTGAGATCCATAGAATTCGAGAAGAGATCGACAAAATAAATCAGCAGTTGCAATAGTAGAAAATATTGTTTATCAAGTTGAGGCTGCTTGCAACCACATAGATCTACCATCAAATCTTCATTTTCAAGATCGATTAAAGAATAACTTGAATTTATCAGTTATGATGACGAGGTAAACCTTAGTATAAAACATGTTGACAACAATCCAAAAGTACAAAAAAATCCGATAATCAATTATGAAGAAGAAGACACACCTATTGCAGTACGTGAAATACCACTCTTTGAACTCGAATGCAAAATCAAGATTAAGAGAGAAAAAAATGAGAGTCAAGTAATCCAAGAGCAAACTTTTCAGACACAAAATGATGGTTTAACTCAATATACTTTATCCGGGCATCAAAAAAAGATTAATTGTCATATACAGAGCGTTAATATTGTGAAATAAAAGTGTTGGTGGTTGAGAAAGAGGTGCCCCAATATCTCAAAGAATTAAAGAAAGCCTAGTAAATTTTGCAACAGTAGATGCCACATATCAATATTGAGCTCAGCACTTGAATAAACCACAATCAGTTGTTTTTAAACACTCTAAGATATGCAGTTGGAACTAAGATGGGTGCAAAAACTAGTGGTTGAATATTGAGTGTTTAGACAGCCTGCCCACTTTGCATTAGAGAAGGAAGAACATATTGTATCAACACAATGGGAAATATTAGGATATGTCATGGTAATATATTGGAATGAATCAACAAAGAGATGGATTAGGAAAAGGATTCATGAACATCATTCTCTAAGCAGGATCAAGAAGAGGCTAGACATATTTGGGTTTCTACATAAAAATTTCACCCAGAAAATAAGATACCTCCATACTAAGAAAGTAGTGAAGAGGTCCTAGATCTTTTACTACAAATTCCCTTCCGAGTTGATAAATATACTTCTAGAATATCTAAATTATCACCAGTAACAGCAATATCATCAATGTAGAGGAGAAGTATAACAATGCATTAAGGACAGTGACAAACAAATATAGATGAATTAACGATATTGTAAGAAAAACCCAGTATTAATAGGTAGGCACTAATTTGATCAAAAGGTACTTTCTTGAGACCATATAAAGCCCTTTTTAATTTGAAAATGTGATTTGAATACTTTGAAATGATAAAGCCAGAAGCTTACTCCATAAATACAGCTCCCTTAAGAAAGTCATGCAAAAAAACATTTTTCGTATCAAGTTCTTTGATAGTCCAGTGATACACAATAGTTATCGCAAATATAATATAGAACACTACAAGCTTAATAACCCGACTAAATGTCTCAAAGAAATTAACTCCTATCACCTGATTAAATCCTTTAACAACCTGTCTAGCCTTAAGTATTTGTAGATCGCCATCGAACTTTAGTTTATATTATATACCCAATAACAACTAGCAACGTTCATATGTAGAATGCGCTGAAGTAGCTGCCAAGTGGAATTAACATGTAGCACTTCAATTTTTTCTTGCATTGCACGACGCTAATTGGGATTAACCAAGGTTCCCATGATGGACTTAGGTTCAGTACGGATAGAAAATGTAGGAGCATCTGAGATTGCCACCTTGAACAGGAGAATACGATGTATTTGAGTACCATCCCGAGTTCTTATTACTATGTGACGACATGGGTACTCAAGGGCTCTTGAAAAGTTAGATTGGCTGGTTTCTTGGGAAGAAGGTTTTCATCACCATGAGCACATATACATTATCTTGGATATCTTACATTGGTGTTATAGAGGTGATATCTTCCTCTATAAGGGAAGTTGGAGAGTTACCAGTGTTGAAGGGCAAAGCAAGATCTAGAGGAGCAAACACATATAAGGCATCCCATATGGGTGGTTTATGTGGAGCAGAAGAATTAGAAGAGAAAGAAGTCTCCAAGTTAGGTTCATAGCACTCAAACCATTCTACAGAAGTAGACATATCCCTATGAACTTGAGCGCCATCAAACAAAGAATTTGAGTTACCATATGGATAAATATTTTCATCGAATATAACATGTCTAGAGATATAGACTTATCCTATGGGTAGATGCAGATATCTATGGCCTTTATGCTGAATAATAAATCCTAAAAATGCATATAGAAGAGAACAATGACTAAATTTATCTGCAACATAATATCGATGGTATGCAAAATACTGATACCCAAAATCCATATCAAAGAATAGTATAGTAAGTGGCCAAACAACAAAGGGTATGGTGCATCCATTTTTAATTGGCTAAGGTAATCATGTTTATAACAAATGCTGCAGTATTAAAAGCTTCAACCCAAAATCGTTTAGGAATTTCTCATAAAATATTATTGTAAGACCTAATTCTATAGTATTTTTATGTTTCCTTTCAGCTATTCAATTTTGTTCGAGGATTCCTAGATATGATATATGTTACATAATTCCATTACCACTAAGATTAGCAATTAAGTTCTTTCTTAGCAAACTCACCACCTCCATCACACAAATTGCTTTTCAACCATATAATGAAATTTCATAAATGAAGGTTTAGACAGCCCTCTAAATACAATTTTATTTCCAAATTCTTGAACTCTAAAACATACTTTCCTAGTACACCGTAGGATACATTTAGCCATTGTCCATATCAAGACCATAGTCGACCCTAGAATATTCCCTAAATATCTTACTTAGGAAGTTAAATCATCCCAAATATCACTAGATATGCCAAATATTCAATCTTAGGAAACTAAATATTCCCTAAATCTTGCCTAGATATTCCTGAGATTCTAAAGTCCTGCTTTAGGAAGCCAAATATTATTAGAAATTCCAAATCCTTGATTTAAAAAACCAAATCACCTAAAATAAACAGGTTCCTACTCAAATTAGAGGAACTACATTAAGATCCATTACTCCGATATTTTCAAACCTAAATTAGCAATAAAATATTTCAAAACAGAAAATCTAAAGATTTTCTGCATTTGATTGTGGGCAACAACTATCAGACATGGGTCAAGTCAATAGGAATAGAAGGCCCTGTGACGCATATCCCAATGCTGCCAAGTGGCAGCCTCAAGTTAGTTTGGATGAACTACCTTCCTGTTTTGAATGATTGCTCTACATAAATTGAGCCTTTTCAAAACGATTTTCGGCCATCTATGGTATGAAACCCTAACCTTAATTCTAGTCCTTCAAAACTAAACCCTAGTTTTAGGATCCTGCTCTAGCAACTTTATGGACAAAAAATAACCATTTTCAATCACTCAAAGCCTTAGATGTAAAATTCCTAAGCATCGCTCTCTTTTCTCGAGGTATTTTCATTCAATTGAATCTGCAGTTTCAAAGATCAATGGTAAGGGCTCCATGTTCATGATTGATCTGATCCCAACTCCGGGCCCAGCCTTTCAGGTTCTTTATTTCTTTTCTATTTTATTTTCTTTTATTTGCTATGTTTTGTTATGTCCTTAAGTTATTACTTTCATTTTCTTAGTATATCTTTTATTCTTTCTTTGTTTCATCATTTTTCATAGTTTCTATCTTTATTTTCAATGTCATCCATCTTTTTTAACAGATTTATATTATTCTTTACTATTTATTTCTATTTCTTTCGAATTTCACATTAGCTAAGCCAGTTGGACGGTAGATTTGTGAAGAATAGGTTTCCTTAAGGTTGATCTCTTCATAGATCTAAATTTGACGTAACCAACATCTTTCAACTATTCAATTATTAAGTTTGGATACGATCTTAGATAGATTGAACTTTGATTGTTTGATCGGGCTCGGAATTGTGCTCAAACAATTGGGAAAAATTCTTTTTTTTGGCTAAATCCAAGAAAAACGAGTTTAATCATCTAGAAACACTACATAAAAGTAATATCTTTGATTAGAAAAAATTGAAGTAGGACGTCATAAGCCTGAATGAATCTTTAAAAAAAAAAATAATTAGTGGTCTCTCAGTACTACTAAATGAGAGTTAACAACTTCTTCCTATCTAACAACTAGCACACACAGAATATGATTTATTTCATATGTCAACATTAATCAACTGTTTAGATTTTAAGAAGCAAATTATTATTTTGAGGATATTCATGCCATTGATATCCCACACCTTTTGATGTTCTTTTATTTTGATTAGAAAATAAAGCTTGTTGCACATCCTTAAGTGTGTACAATCTACCCTTTCTACTCCCGCTCGCCACAATTCTCCATGTGCCCATTTCCTTAATCAAAAAATCATTTTGGAGAACTCGACAATACAAGGAATATTTGTTATAAACTACCTAACGGATAATAGACTCCTTTTATTCTCAGATACCAAAAGTACATTAGAAATATTAAAGTTTTTAGACCCAATGTGAACATTTACATCACCAATATGTGAAATAGTCAATTTTTTAACATTTACAATCATGACTACATCTATTGCACTATAATGATGAACGTTGAGCAGCTTACCTGGTTCTCCTATCATATGAGTTACGCACTAGTACTCAGGAACCTTTCAGAGTCTTAAGAATTAGTTATAGTCACTACAGCAAGACCTTGAGGAATGTCTTCTACTTGGTAGTATGATTGAGTTGATTGATGCTAACACTTTACTGCAGCATATCCAAATTTCCCCAAAATTTGACATTTTCCCAGAGCTTTTAAGATGATTGTTGCATTTGGGAATCTTACTTTCAACCTTGATTGCAAGGTGCACCATCACCTCCTTGGTTTATTTGGAGTATACCATGTCCCCCATTATCGTTGTAGCCTATTCGAACGAACAGATATCCTTGAGAGTTGAAAAACTATTAACCACCAAAGTTGTCTTAGCCTCTTCCTCTGTAATTCCTAATAGTTTTGTTTGGTCCAAAATTTATGTGTTGTTCGACAAGGTTAAAACTATCATATTTTGGTCCAAGTCCATTAAGAATCCAAAATGCTTTATTTTCACTTAGTACATGTTTTGCTAGAGCCGCCAAATCATCACAAATACCCTTGATCTGCACATGTATTGTAATAGAGTTTCTTTCAGAGTTAAAGTTGTTGGGCAAGTTGGAACCCCCTACCATTATAATTACTTGCACATGTATTCTATAGCCATTTCCAAACTTCTGCAGAAATCTTAAGGCTAGCAACATGGTTGAGATGCTATTTTTATAGTATCCCTATGAGCCAAGCTTTAAGAAGAGGAAATCTTTTCGATTTCACTCTTACATTTAGGATAAGAAAGCTTTTGACTTGGTACAATGCAATCACCATTAATAAATCCAATAAGTTTATGACTCCCAATCAACGAGAGAATTTGGATTTCTTATAACAAATAGTTGTTTTGTGTCAATTAATAGACCCAAAATTTCCTACACTAAGTGTGGAAGGATAGGGTTTGTATTTGATGAGGATGAAGCATCCATTCCAGCGAAGAGCTATTTGATTTGAGAGGGTAAGAGCGAGTGGGTTTAGAGATTTTGGGTATATAAGGACTATTTATGAAGAGAGAGATTTGTGTATAGAGAGAATAACTTACTTAGATTGAGCAATGACTTCAAGGTCCAATGCGGAAAGGATCAATCATTCTCTGATACCATAAATAATTGATGTCAGTCAAAGACACCATCTAATTTTATAGGAAATATAAACGAAGATACCATTTAATTTTAGTACGAGGAGGTCCTAAGTATTGATGTCAGTTAATTCAAAATGAGTTGTTTTGAGTGTGTCATTGACAAGACTCAAAGTTCAGAGAAATTTTTTTCCAACTTCGTGACAACCCATAGGCATCTAATGGCTATGAGTAATTGTGATCTCCTTGTAACAAAGATAAATGGTCTCATAGTATACAAACAAAAAAGTTTCTGAGGTATTTTGATAAATTTATTTTTTGTGATTTATTTTTTCTATATTTTTATTAGATTATCCTATTTTTAGATAATAAGCACTCATAATTTATAGTGATTTGGAAAAGTAGACAAAAAAGTAAAATTCAAAATACAAAATACAATCATTACCATTTGATTGAGGTAACACTATAAGGAAAAGCTAAGTTTAGCCCACTAGCTAACAACTACAATGTTAGCCCAACGACCTAGTTTAAATCTGGGCTGATCTCATGGTCCCGACCTCATTTTGCAATATAATTTAATATTTTTTCTACAAATCTAGCATCCATTTTTCTCATTAAGGCACATCCAATAGAAATATTACAAAAAAAATTCATAAAATATAAATTGATCAAAATACCTCTAAAACGTATCTGGAGTAGTTTGATCAATTTATTTTTTGTGAATCGATTTTTTGACATTTTTATTAGATTCTCCAATTTTTAGATAATAGGCACTCAAAATTTTAATTGATTTGGATTTGTAAAAAAAAAAAAACTCAAATACGAAATACAATCGGCCTAAATTCAATTTGGGACGTTAAGCTAACACTATAGCGCTAGCTAGTGAGCTAACATCTCTTTATGAGAGAGCAAGAGTAACTGCAAATTCTATATATATATATATATATATATATATAATAAAGAGACTCTCTCTTCTTTAGTAAGAAAACTACTTATATTATAT
>NW_006499443.1:783621-802298 GCF_000471905.2 Amborella trichopoda
ACTATATATATATATATATATATATATATATAAAAGAGACTCTCTCTCTTTTAGAGAAAAACTCTTATATTATATAGAAGGGAATGAGTCCAATACATTTAAGACAAATGAGAATGGCTCACTAGAGAGACAAGGTTTCGTTTCTCAAAAGACATGCAATTATAATATTTTTTTGGGTAGGTAATGATAATTGAAGCGAAGACGCGAAAGGATCCAACACTTGAGGTCCGTTTCTATTTGTTTTTTTTCTTTGTTTTTTTCGTTGAAAGGTAACCTATAATTTAAGCTTTAGTGAGATGAATCGAAGCACACCTCAGGTCTATGACAAGTTAGGTCGATATCTTCGGGGGGAATTGGAGAGAATCCTACCTAGACACACACATAAAACAGTGCAACAAAATGACATTAACTCGTCACTTGTTAGTTGGGAGATGATCTCACCAATCATAGAAATATTGAGGGTTAAAGTACAACAATTTAGACCACTACATGATGAACCTGAAATAATTATAGGACTTGGACCTTAAAAAATAATATTTTAATTTGGGTTTGGTTTGTATGTGGTTGCAACGTTGGACAATCAAAGTAAGGTGCATTTCCAAACTTTGTCATAAAATGAAATTTTAGTGTTGAAAATTCTTAGACTGACTCAAGAATCTATTGTCACGTCGAAGTATTAAGTTTTAAACTTCAAAAATGTTTCAAATCAAGGAAATGTATAAATACATGAAAATATTGAAAATAAACAGTTCAGATAATGTATTACAATATATACCATTTTTAGGTATTAAAATCTGTTTTTTTTATATCAATATTTTTCATAATTTTAATGTCAAGATAATCAATTAGATGATTTTCCAACATCAAAATAACCTTTTTGATGGATTTTTTAGGCACATCTTAATTTTATAATTTAAACCGTCAACCTTATGAAAACTTGTCCTTTTAAGTTTTGTTTTTAGACGGTTTATATTGGTTTTGTACTAGCATCACATCTATTTTTGAGCTACAAATAATTGAACTAAAGTGGAAATGCATCTGCAGTTATTTAAGGTGCATTTCACATCCTAATCTATCCCTAAGATGAATTTTGTAAAGCATGAAAAATAGATAAGGGTTACTGCGACATCATGAAAGAGTACGAGTAAAGAAGCTAGTCCAAGAGAATAGGATTCGTCTAGCCACATGGAATGTAAGAACACTTACAGGTATGGAATAAGTGGATACAATGTGACGAATGAGAGTAAACATAGTCTGTCTACAAAAAACTAAATGGAAAGGAGAAAATGCTAAATAAGTAGATGTGTATAAACTCTGGTGGACAAGAAAGGATAATAATAGAAATGGAGGAGGCAAAATAGTAGACAAAGGTTTAAAAGAAAAAAGAAGTTAATGTCAAAAGAATCGGTGATTGGGTTTTATTAATTAAATTTGTATTAGAGGAAGAGATAATTAATATAATTAGTACTTACGGACTACAAGTACGATTACATGATAGAATTAAGAGAAAATTTAGGGAAGACATAGATAGAATAGTCCAAGATATACCAAATGGAGAGATGAACTTTTTAGGAGGGGACTTAAATAGTCATGTAGGAAAGGATAGTAAAAGATATGAAGGGTACATGGGGTATATGGGTTTGGGAAAAAAATTGTGATGGGTGAGACTATTTTAGATTTTGCTAAGGCCTACGACTTAGCAATAGCAAATACTTACCTTAAAAAGTGACATGAACATTTAATAACTTATAAAAGTGGATCACATAAAACCCTGATAAACCTCTTCCTAATTAAGAAGGTAGATTGTTCATCGTGTAAAGACTGTAAGCTTATCCCAGGAGTGAGTTTTACTACTTAACGTAGGCTTGTGGTCATGGACGTTTGCATACAGAAATGGAAAATAAGGGGCAATGTTAGGCATCTCAGAACAAGGTGGTGGAATTTAAAAAATGAGAAAATATAATTATTTACGGAAAAAATAGTTGAATAAGGAAAATAGAACTTTGAAAATGATGTCAATGTAATATGGAATGAGATGACTGACTGTATCAAGAAAGTGACAAAAGAAATTTTAGGAGAATTTAGAGGAAAAAGAAACTCTGATAAAAAAACTTGTTGGTGGAATGATGAAGGTTCAAAAAGTCATTAGAAAAAAACGATCAAGTTATAGAAGTTAGTAGTGTAACAGAAACGATAAAAACTTATAAAAATATAAAAATGCTAAAAAAAATACTAAACAAATACAAAGTAAAGGTAAACTTAAGGCTTATGATAATCTATACAATAAACTGAGAACAAGAGAAGTAATCTATACAATAAACTGAGAACAAGAGAAGGTGAAAAATGCTTTAAATTCGAAAAAATAAAAGAGAAAAAGTGTAGGAATCTAAACAATATTAAATGCATTAAGAGTGATGATCAAACGATTTTAGTGAAGGATGACGACTTCAACGAAAGGTGGAGAGTTTATTTTCAAAAATTATGAAATGACAAATACAATAGGAACCTAGCAATAGAATGAACTATTGGTACGAATAAGAGTGGAGGTCATAGATACATTCTTAGGATTATGATAGCGAAAAGAAGCTTTGAAAAGGATAAAGATACGAAAGGCTTAAGGACTAGATGGTATCCCGATAGAGGTTTGAAAGTGCATGGGGGACTGACATTGGTTGGCTGACGATGTTGTTCAACAAGATGTTGAGAACAAAGAAAATGCCAGACGAATGGAGGAAAATATTGTCTATTTACAAAAACAAATGATACATAATTATGCGAACTATCAAGGGATCAAGCTTATGAGCCATAGTATGATGCTTTGAGAGAGAGTGACTGAGCAACGACTAAGGCATGAAACGAGTGCATTTGGAAACCAATTTTGTTTTATGCTAGGAAGGTCAATAACGAGGATATTTTCCTACTTAGGCTACTTACTAAAAGGTTTAGGGCAAAGGGAAAAGATATCCAAATAGTCATTGTTGATCTAAAAAATTCTTATGATAGAGTTCCTCTTTATTTGATTTGGCAGGTTTTGAAAAAGAAATGAGTCTCCAGACACTACATCATGAGAGATATGTATGATGGAGCGCTAACTAGTGTATGAACAATTAGTGGAGGGATGAGTGAGTTTTCAGCGATAATAAGTGGAGGGCTAACTAGTGTATAAATAATTAGTGGAGAGACGAGTAAGTTTTCAGTGAAAATAGATATACATCAAGGACCAACATCGAGCATGTACCTCTTCGTCTTAGTTATGGGATGACCTAACTAGGCACTTACAGGATAAGGTACCATGATGCATGTTATTCGTAGATAATAGTTTTGGTCAATGAGACCCGAAACGATGTCAATCGAATGTTAGAACTTTGGAGAGATGCTCTAGAATCCAAAGGTTTCAAAATTACCCAGATTAAGACAAAGTATATGGAATGCAAGTTTAATAAATATAGGAGTAGAAGCGAGAAAGTAGTTAAGATTGACGGTCAGGAACTACAAAAGAGACTGTACTTTTGTTAACTTGGGTAGATAATTAATGAAAATGGAGAAATTGAGGTAGATGTTCCACAAAGAATTAGAGCTAGGTAAGTAAAATGGAGATGTGTAATTGGAATTTTTTATGATTGCTGCAAACAAATAAAACTGAAAAGCAAGTTCTATAAGACAGCGGTAAGACCAGCTTTGTTCATATAGGATAGTATGTCAGGCGGACGAAAAACATTATACCCATAGAATGAGAGTAACAGAGATGCGAATGTTGAGATAGATGAGTGACAAGACAAGAAGGAATAGAATTTCAAATAAATCCATTCGGAAGAATTTAGGTATGATACTAATAGGCGATAAGATAAGAGATAGTAGATTTAAGTGGATGGGCCATGTATGGCACTGACCAAGTACAACACCTGTAAGGAGGTGCGAATTAGTTAAAACGAAAAGACAGAAAAGGGTAAGGGATAGACTCAAAAGGACGTAGTTCGAAATAATCCGAAAAGATATAGGGATTGATGGCCTCACTAAGGCCATGACCTTTAATAACTAAAATGACGGATCAGAATTCGCGTAGCAAACCCTAATTAATTGGAAAAAAGCGACGTTGATGTTGATGATCCACATTTAGATATGACCTCATGTAAGTGTCTCCCAATGAGTAAACTAAAGGTTTAGGTGCGTCTATTGTAGTGAGTCGCCGCTGAAAAATATTTAGTAATGGAATCTCAAACTCCACAATTCTATAATAAATTTAAGGGGAGTTTAGGCTAATATTCTGTATGTTTTTCAGGACCCAAGTGTCTTAATTTATGCTCATATCCTCCTTTTTTTTATCTTTTTTTTTTTCCCCCAAAATGCCATAGGTTGAGACTTTAAAAATCCTAACCAAAGTTATTAACATATCGTTTCAAAAATTGAAATTCCAAATGAATTTAGTGAATCTATGAAGAGTGAGGTTCATATCTTCGGGAGAAATTGGAGGGAATCCTACCTTGACACAAATATAAAACAGTGCATCAAGAGGACATTAAGTCGTCACTTGTTTTTTGGGCGATGACCGTATCAATAATGCAAGTATTGATTAGATAAAGGTTAGGGTTTCAGTAAAATAATTTGGACCACTAAACCATGAACCTGACATAATTATAATACTTAAAAGAGAATATTCTAAGTTGGGTTTGGTTTGTAGGAGGTTATAACGTTATAATAAATGTGAGGGAAGTTTATGCTAATATTTTGTATGTTTTTAGGCAGTAAAAATCTATCCCCAAAGTGTCTTAATTTACGCTCATTTCCCTGTCTTTATTTTTTTATTTTCCCCAGAATACCATAGGTTGAGACTTTCAAATCCTAACCAAAACCATTAACATATCGTTTGAGAAATTGAAATTCCAAATGAATTTAGTGAAACTACCAGTTCAGATTTTCATAATGTTAACGGTTTTTGTGAGTTTCGGATTCGGATTTTAAAAATCCGACTCCCCATCCTCTCCTACTTAACTCAATTCTTTCTCCACCAGATTTTCAAAATATGAATGCTAGTAGGTTTACAAAAAAACCCATACGGATTTTCAATTTCCAAACTGACATGTTAGTAGTTTTGGTTCGGATTTTGAAATTATGAACCAATAGCATTTTGGGTGAAAAAAAAAAAATGAAAACAAGGAAATGAGCATAAATTACAATGGCCATGGATTTTTAGTTTGGAAAAGAATGGGCATAAACTTCCCTATATTTTATGGATGGAAAATATTTCTATGTGACCCCAACAACGTATAAGTTATAGGAAAGGTTTCTATACTTCCCCTACAGCATAGAAGTTCCATACTTAACCTACCATCCAGCCGTCCAATTTTGATCAAGAGATCCACTCACCGTTTGATCTTAGATCTGACGTCTCACAGTATTTTATTTTTAGTTTTTTTAATACAAATTATATGAATATGAAATTTGGTACGTGCCAACTTCTAATTAGGGCACACCTATAAAAAAAATATTACAAATATTTTTTCGATAAAATATAATGACAAAAATACCCCTTGAAACTTTCAAGGGTATTTTGATTATTTTATTTTATTGAAAATATTTTTTTTTATATTTTTTGCTAGTGCAAGTTTAATAGGAAAGTGGATGTCCAGATTTTGGTGTCAAAATAGTTTATAACAAAAAAAATAAAAATAAAACAGTGTAGAGACGTGTCATTGTGTTGGGGCAATCTTAGCCATCCATTCAAAATAGATGGTTGGATAAGGGGAAGTATATAAGTTTTATGTTGTAGGGGAAGCATAGAAATCTTGTCTTAAGTTATATATGACCCCACTTTTTAGCATTTCGATTCAAAATCAACAGCTACGATTGTTCATGCCATAATGTTACGCATAATTTTTCTTTTTTTTTTACAGAACATTTTTAGATAAAATTTTGGGTGTTCCATCATAAAATTAGGGTGAACCTGAAAAAATAAAAAGACAATATTTTCTATAAAACTAAATGACAAAAATGCCCATGAAATTTTCAGGGGTATTCTAGTAATGTTTTTCCACCAAAAATATTTTTTTTATAGTATTTATCATGTGCATCCCTGTCACATCTATGCATGCCCCAAATTTTGTTTCAAAATTATTTGTAGAATAAAAATTAAAAAATAAAAAACTATGAGCTGTCCAATCAAGGTACGATCGTTACGACCCAATTTGTGACATTGTGATTCAAGCCATCTCAACCATTTACTCAATTGTGACGGCTAAGATCAGGAGTCACATATATAGTTTATGTGGGTGGCGTTACATAAAAGGCTCTCCCTTATCTACTTTTGTTGTTTCTTCTAGATGGTTCATCTTTACTGAAAAGATATCATATTTGCACTGCCTTTCAAGCTCCTGAAAAGATATCATATTTGCACTGCTTTTCAAGCTCCAAATTCATCCATGAGAATTTGAGAAATGTTTCAAGTCTAAAACCTTGACAATCAGAGCACATGAATGTGTTGCCCGACTCAACCAATACCTTTTCCAAAAATACTGTACAATCGTATATGCTAAGAAGGCAATATCTTCACTAGAAATTGTCATCTTGTATCTCAGATACTCCACCAAATCTGGAGAATTTTGAATGAAACAAAAAAAAACGAAGCAAGGTAACAAATGAACAGGTATGGAAGCGATATTTAATTTTGTTGTAAACCACGAACGAATCTATGGAAGCATTGGTGTATAAAATCCTGTTGGTATCGACTTTAGGCATAATTTTTTTTGCTATCTTTCTTCGAGAACAGGCTAAGGTTCCGAATAAAAAAATGAAATGATTTTTCATTATCTCAATTTTAATAATGAACCTCCTGGACTTTGCACCTTACTATCCACTTATAAAAGGAGGACGCAATGGACAAAATGTACATCTTGATCATAGGAAACCAGTGCTTCAGTAAAGAGCTACTGAGAGAATACTTTCAAGTGCTTGTGAGAAGTTTCTTGAACGTGAAGTTCTTATTTTTTTTTCTCATCTTTTATCTTTTCCCTCTTTTTATCTTCAGTCCTTTAGGCTTCAGCTTAGTGGTAGGCATTTCGTGTATCTGCTGCTTAGTGGTAGATATCTCGGGTTTGTGTGAAGAAAGTCTAGGGTTCGAAACCTTATAACTTGTCCTAAAACACCAAACGTGCAATGCAGGCTGCTTTTTAATAGAAATTAGCTTATTGGGCAAGATATTATTAAAAAAAAATCTATTAGGACTAATTTCTAGTAATAAAAAGTTGTTAGAAAAAATCCAGAGAGAGAAAACACCTTAGGAAGAAAGAGAAGATGCCTACAGCGGTAGACTCAACCGTCATGCTCCCACCACCCATTGAGGCCTCTACCATGGTACCACCTCACCTCCGGCCAAAGCCCGACACTGTAAAATACTTAGAAGACGTTCCTGTAATTGACCTTTCACCACTCCAGACGCCAAATTCTCATGACTTGGCGGACATCGTCGCTCAAGTACACATATCTTTAAAGGAATGGGGCTTCTTTGTGGTTGTAAACCACGGAGTGGCGCCAGGCCTTTGGCCCGAAGTTATAAGAGTTATGTCTGAGTTTTCAAAACTTTCTTTTGAGGAGAAGCGAAAGGTTGCCAGAAACCCGAACATGCCATGGGGTTACAATGAAAGTGACCACACGAACAACATACGGGACTGGGCCGAGGTTTTCGACTTCATGTTGAATAAAGAACTTTCGATCCCAGCATCGTTGGAGCCAGATTGCCAAGAGACATCTACTCTCCACAACCAGTGGCCAGAAAACCCGGCAGATTTTCGGTATCTGAGAGGCCCCATCTCTCTCACACACACCCCCACACACACTTCCACACAAGAACATATACAAAACTCCTTATCTCTTCCTCAATTCCATCATCTATCCTACCATCTTTATAACCGAAGGTTCTATTAAAAATTTAAGCTTCATTTTGTAGGATGACTAGGATTTTTTGTTTAGGATAAAATAGGATTCAAATGTTCCACAAAATGGAGGCAACTTTTTTTTGAGCATTCGAAATGGAGGCAACTTATATACGAACATTAAGATCAGCTGTAAAACTCTAATAAAGAGCTCATCTATGCTGCATACTAACTGCCTGATTGTGTGTTTGTGGATCGACAGAGAAAGGATATTTGATTTAAAGAGTGATGTGACCCCGTATCCTCTCTCTTTATTTTCTCTTTATTTTTTCCTTTTCATGGAGATTGGCTCATATGTGCTTTTTTCTTAGGAAGAATTCTCTTCTTAAAAGTATCGAGTATTGACTAACTTTTTATTGCCCTCTCTCATTACCATAGAAGAAGTTTGGGTGCAGTTTATACAAGGTATCAACCTTAAACAACCAAAGTAAGAGCAAAAGCAGTTTTGGTCCCAGATTCTTTGAAAATTTATTCCTACTATGAATTATGAAATGAAACATCTATGTGGGGATCAGTTTTTTTCCCGTTTATTACAATATGCTCCACATTTATTCCAAACTTACATGGAGCTCCCCTGCTCCCGTCGACTGTTCGCCTTTTTAAATTTTTTATAGTTTTACCCCGCATCCAATATTTCCAACATCGAATAGATGGGAAATTGGTTTTTTAATTCTTTTTTTATTTTCATGGCCCGTTAAATATCATTGTACCCTTATTTCTTAGTCTATTCAATATTGATGATGTTGGACCATCCTAAAACATACGTTGTGTTCAACATTTGTGATATTGGATATCTCCAAATCTTTGCCTTTGGGCTATTTGATATTTGCAACAGCATACGTTGTTTTCAACGCTTGTGATATTCGACATCTCCAAATCTTTGTCTTTGGGCTATCTAATAGTTGCAGCAACGTCCAAGTCTCTTACCTAGGATTGAGAAGTCCGGTGCTTTTTCCCATACTAGAGAAAGAATTTTCCCTTGAGCGGTCGGCTTTCCTATGAATCAAACATGCGAAAGCAGTGGTCTGCCGGGATTCTCTTTCAAATAGAGATTTCCTACGAACCAAGCTTGCCCATAGACTAGTTTTGGTTTTCGTTCTTATAACTTATATAGATATTGGATTTGATCGATGATGTTCCATATTGGCGAGTTTTGACATTTTTATCATATGTGATTTTGGGATTGCTAATTTTGTCTTTTATTTGAGTTTAAAAATATTTTTTCCTTTTTTTTAAAATGAATTCCAGGTCCTTTACGGTATAAATTTGTGCACATTTTCTTTTCTGTTTTTCATTAAGGATGTGGTTTCTATAAATTTGCAACCTTCAATGATCCAATTAAGGCGCAACTCCAAATTTTATTGTAATATGATATTTTTATGTAAAAAAGTCTTAGGATTATCTGAAAATCTATTTTCATATCTAATTATAAAATTTTAAATACCAAAAATGTTAAAATCAAGTAGATCTATAAATATATGAAAATCTTGAAAATGGACGGTCTAAATAATGTGTTGCAAGATGCACTATTTTTAGGACTCAAAATATTTTTTTTTTTTTTTCATAATAATGCATCTCGATGTCGAGATGATCGATTTGAGGGTTTTTCAACATTAAAAGAACATTTTCCGATGGATTTTTGAGGTACATCTTTAATTCTACATTTTAAGATTGCAACCTTATACAAACTTTTTCCTTTAATAAATTAGATGGAAAGTATAGTATCCTGAACATTTAAAGGGTACATACAACTCTCCCAGCATTTCATATTAAAAAAAGCATTTTATATTAAAAAAAGAAAAAAAAAGAAAATGGACAGTCATAATTATTCTGCAATTATGTTTAATTTGAATTCAATGGAACTACGAGGCTCATTAAGGAACACTTAAAATTTGACCAAAATACTCTTAAATGTTTCAAAGATAGTTTGATCAATTTTTATTTTTAAAATAATTTTATATTTTTTAGTTGAGCCTAAGGGGCGCACAAGCACCTTTAATATTTCCGGTCAATCGAATTAGTAGAGAAAGCTATTATCTAAGTTTTGTCACACAACCAGGACATCTATTTTTTTCTCTCCTTCCTTTTTTTTCCTTAAAATACCCAAGAACCTCATAAGGTTTTACACCTATTTCTCCATAAATAGCATAAATTTTGAATTTTTCCATGACAGGAAAGTCTGCGAGGAATTTACACAGGCTGCTTCAAAATTGATGTGCCAATTGCTAGAGCTCATCGCACTCAGCCTAGGCTTACCAGCTGATCGCTTCAACCGTTACCTTGAGAACCACATGAACTACGCTAGAATCAACTATTTTCCAATATGCCCTACTCCCGAATTGGTTCTAGGCAAAGGAGCTCACAAGGACCATGCTATCTTGACCCTCCTGACCACAAATGAAGTCAGTGGGCTCGAGTTGAAGCGAAAATCGGACGGTGAATGGCTCCGACTGAGACCCATTCCTGATTCAGTGGTGGTCATCATGGCAGGTGTTCTACAGGTATTAGACAAAAAATACATGTGTAGTTAGCTCGACCTTCCTTTAGTGGTTTGGGAGTAAATGCATAACACAACATCCAAAGGTTAAAACTAATCTAGCCCTCAGTAAATAGGAATGGACACCAAGCATAGCGGTCAGGGTAATTGGTGCCACAGCATGAAATCTTATGTTTCATTCCTGCCATGAGTAGTGAATTTTTCCCCTATGATCTGACCCAACCCCGTCCCCCTTCACCAAAACAAAATTCTAGCCTTTCCCAAAAATGAAGAATGGGACAATGGATGAATCGGTTATAAATTATAAAAAGAGTTGTTAAAATTTTGTTTGTTTATTATGAGATCATTACACACTCTCATAATTACCAAATTGTTCCTTAAGATTAAAATGAACCCACTATCCATTTAGTACCTGAATATATTGGATCAGGGTTTACATCGAGGTTTTCATGGTTGCAAACATGTAACTTACTCTATGAAGGTTCAACTATTTTGGACACTCATATACCCTTATTTTATGGCACAAATTTTTTTTAGTAAGGGCATTTTTCAGTATTCGGAATAGTACGATAAATATTTCTATTAAAAAGTAATAGCATTTACTGTTGGTAAAAAAACAATCATTGCTCCGTGTGGGTGATGTCATCTTGCACTATCAGTAATAAATGCTCTTATTTTTATCAAGAATTTCAATTTTACTTATGTTTAATAACCTAAAATACCCCTAGGCAAAAAGGTTACTATGTGGAGTAAGAGTATTGAGTGTCAAAAATAGTGAATAGATTAAGTAAATATGTATAAGTACCCTAATATAATCCTTACATGTAAAACTATACTTTAAGCGTGAAATTAACATAATTATAGAAGTAGCTCTTATAAATATATGTGAATATCTATTTTGGATCTTGTTTGGTTGTTCCCTTTTATGGAGTTTATTCTTAGCCTATTCAATATTTTGGGCACTTGATATCTTAATGTACAATAGAACAAATTTAATTTAGTAGTGTTTTAGGTAACTAATTAAGGGTAAGAAGAAAGTCTTGTGGTACGGAGTTGTTTTATTAACTATGCTGGACAGCACCCCCACATGGGATGCATAACAGCTGCAATAATTGCGATGTTACTCACATAAAATGTTAATTGGTCTGATTATGATAAAATGTTATTCTATTCATAAAAAAATATTTATTTTACCCCTTACTAATGAAAATAAGTGCCCTTACTTGAAAATCTTTTGTATCACAAAAAAAGAGTAAATGTCCCATGAGTGTTGAGTAATTTAAGACAATACTCCTTACGAAGGAATAATCAAACATATCCCATCTCTATGTATAACATATACATGTGGGTATTTTTTATCTATAAATATACACAATTAACACTTAAACATAAAAACATGTTAAGGATTGTTTGGAATTATATACTTTTCCTTTTATATTTTCCCACCTCTAAATTATGCCAATGAGTTTTCTTCAACTATTTTCATTGTGTTTGCACTACAAAATTACACTGATCTTATATACATTTTAACAGGTTTGGAGCAACGACGAATATGAGTGCATCGTGCATAGAGTTGTCGTAAACTCAGAGAACGAGAGGTTCTCGATGGTCACTGTAGCTTCACCTTCATATCATGTGATGGTTAAGCCTATTGAGGAGCTTGTAACTGAAGAAAACCCCTCTAAATTCAAAGAATACAAGTGGGGAGATTTCTTCATGTCGAGGAGGGTCAGCAATCTTGACAAGACAAAGACTGCAATTCAAATAACTGACTTCAAGTTAGGAGAGGAGCGCAAGCCTCATGTCTAAGGAGTAAACATTGAGGTTGTTACAAGATTCAAAACATGAAATCCCTCGATGGTTGTTGGTATCTTTTCAGTCTTCCTCTTAATATGTTCAAATATTTCGGTCCTAAGTCCGCTTTGTTTCCTCCTATCAGATAGATTGATTCTACATAAGGAGTCTGCAACTGTGTGTTGTGTTGGTTGCATCATAAATAAGGAGCCTGGAACTGTGTGCTTTGTTCTTATTGTAACTTTTGAGTTGCTCTGAAATAGATTTCCAATGTATTTTGAAGTACTTCCTTATCTCTTATTTCTTTCATGTTACCTCATGGCATTATGCATTTCTCATTTTTGGGGCGGTTAGCAGTAGTTATAGAGTTCTTTTGGATGCCCAAAACCTTGAATTAACCTTGAGCTGAGCTATACTTGTGTGTGCCCTTGAGTTGTGTTCCATCCGGACAGGATTATATATTGGTTTTGTTCTCTAACTGTAGATAGAAAAACCAAAATAATGTAAGAAATAAAGATGTCCTGAAAGAAGCTGTAACATCCTCATGGCTCATCCATTGTAACCATTAATCACAACCACATGTAAGAGTCATAGGGACACTTCTGTTTAATGAAAGCTTCATATGTTCAAGAAGGAACACAAGATATTTTTCTGGTATGGTATCAGAGCAATAAGGGCCTTGTTCCTTCATCCACGATCGGAGGTAGCTTCAATTCACAGGTTATCTTTTATCAGCGAAGTTCACTATTTCCGCTATGGAAACCTCAGATTATGCCTATCCTAAGTAGTCAGAATCTCCACAAATTTGTATACGACTCTCACCCGGCTCGATGAAGCTTCTCAAATGCGAAGAGTATAATAGAAACTAAAAATCAATCCAGATTACTTAACTTGGCTTTCAACTAATCAGTTCGTTTTGCGTGGGCTTAACTCAACCTTAATGGACCCTGTCTTGGCACAAGTTGTTGGGTTGTCCTCTGTGAAAAAATTATAGAACACACTAAACTGTTTTTTATCATCACCACCCAAAGACACATATTCTCCAACTTCATTATGAGCTACAAGCTATGAACAATCCATGAGTTATTATCTAAAACAAGTCAAATCTATTGCAGTTGCACTTGCAGAAGCACAAGATCCAGTTCCAAATGAACATTTGGCCATCCACACACTCATCGGCTTGAGTATTGAATATGAAACTTTCATCGCTTAAGTTGCTACAGGTTATATCTACCCTTCTCTTTTGAACTGTTTGCATTACTTTTGATGCGTAGAAGAAATAAATCATAAAGCAGGGTATAGAAAATCGATTCGGCCAAGGCACTGGGACCTTAGCCAAGACGAGTTACTTGGGTGAGTCTAAATAACTCGTCTGAGTCCTGTTCATCTTTTCTTTTAAAGGAAATAAAGAGAAAAAATATAATATGAGCACCACTTTAATGAAGCAAGCAGCAAGTGGACTTCTTTACAAGAGGTTATGAGTTCCATTCTTAGCGGGCCTACATTTCGTTCTCCAGTGGAATTCGAATTTTGTTCCCATTACCAATGGGATTCGAATGTTGTTCCCATCATATAAAAAAATTGGATTTGAGCACTGACTACATTAGAATAAAAGCAGGAGGACTAGTTGTAAAGCCATTCAAGGACATTTGATTTAAACTTGACGTATTAATATAATTAAACTTTGAAAAACTGTCGTGCAGCCTACTCCCCCAAAACTACTTGCCCGAGTCAGAGTGGCTATGCCCAAGTCTCAGAACACTTCCATAAAATCCATGACAACTGTTTCTCTATGAAGAAGCCGAAAACAAAAAGTTTATGTTTTCACAACTACTTATACATTCAAATTGGAAAATGTTTTGCACTTTGGATGTGCCTATTTAGACACCCTACTTTGGCTAAGGGAGTTTCTAGGTAACCACAACCGGAAGCTCTAGGGTTCACACCTAGCCGCATTCCTAGACCTACCTGGGACCTAAAACTCGCCTTTTGTCGACCTAAATATCCTTTTCCTACCCTAAACTGACCATACAAGCCTATTAATCCACACAGCACTACATCCCATACTCCGTGCCCTCTAAAAAATAACTAAAAATACAATAAGAAGACCCTTAGTAAAACCCTAATTAGATAGCCTTAAACCGACTTAGTGGACATAAACTTTCAAAATTAGCCCAGTTCATTAGTAAAAACTTCTGAAATTAGGTTAAAGAACTTCCTAGTAACCAACTCTAAACCTTCTAAACATAAGCCAAACATAAATTAGGAGACCTCCAACATGATCACGATTTAGCCACTCTCCTAATTGCACAAACCCTATGTTTGACCTGGTAACTCTTTTAAAATGAATAAAAAATATAATAATCAAAAAGCTCTTAAAATAAAATAATATAATAAACAAGTACCAAAAACCCAAAAAAATGCCTCAAAACCCCAAGAAACAACCAAAAAAGAAGTAGGAGAAGGAACCATCTCAATCCGGGCCCACCACCCGTGAACAACGCAAAGCGTAATTTTTTTTTTGGGGTAATTTAGTTGGAAAGACAGGCCCTTACCCATTTTTTCAAGTAGATTAGGGATTAGATTTTTGAAGGAGTTAATAAGGTGGTGATAGTAGTAGGAATGAAAACCACAACGTGATGACTAAAGTATAGGTGCTACCACCACGACCTTACCCCCATTCTCCAGCATAGCGCACTGTTAGAGACACAAAGCTCATCGTCAAGTATGTGATTCACATCATAGGTATATGGATGGCTCGGATTGAGCTACCACTTGGTCAAGTCAAACACAGGCTTTTTTTGTGGGGTTTTTAAATGTATTAGGTGAGAATTTTTTTGTGGGGTTTTTAAATGTATTAGGTGAGAATGAGTCAGATAGAAGCCCTAGACACTATAGATACCACTTCAAACCTCAATTTTATGGTTAGAATTCTAGGGTTTCGCAACGTCGTTCATCATTTTACCCCTAAAACCCTGAAGTCCTAGATACCTCTAAAATATTAGCAACTCAAAAATCCCTCCAGTTGAGTCTATGGTGTACCATTACATGGACACTAGACTAAGGTACTCAAGCCTCCGAGCCATTTTCAATCCCATTCCAACTCCAACAGGAAGCCTTCCTGGCTCAAGGATTGTGGAAGACTATGGGAGCAGTTACCTCGTACTGCGTCTTTCTGAGGCCCCAACTTTAGGTGTCGAACTGGTGGGCTGGGTTTACTAAACCCACATTTCTCTTCTTTATCCTTTTATTTGTTTCATTTTCTAACCTTTCTCCATTTCCAATGTCTTCCAAAACTCTTGCCCCCAATTTTTAAACTATTTCTACATTTTCTTTTCAATTTTTGGTGAAACTTTAGCCAGTTCGGCCAGTGAACTGTAGAAAGAAGGTCAAATGCAACCCCTTAGGGTCTATAATTTGATGTGGACCCTATATCTATCTTATCCTACTAATTTAATTCTTCGCATACTAAGGTGGAGGAAGATATGTTCTTTCTAGCCGTAATTTTGGATGTAAACATTTTAGCATCCACCAAGGCCTATCAAACTCAGTCTCCACCAATAACCACCTAAAAGCAACCCCTAAAACCTATTCAGGGGCTGTATTCAAGCTCGGAACCAAAAATTCTGTCTACCTGAAAGTCCCAAAGTGGGCCCCTGGAATTATGTGGAAAGCATGCTTGTACGTCTTTTTTTAATTTTAATATTACATAGCCAAAAAAATATTTTTTATTAAATCTTTTTTTAAAAAAAAAATTATAAAATAAAATAAATAATGATTTTTCACAGTCAGGAGTGAAAATAGATTTTCAAAATATTCTAAGAATTTACGGCACTGGAAGTATATCTTCTGGCAGGTTTGGTGGTGCCTTCTCTTTGGTTGTTTGATAAGGACGCCTTATGCAAACCATACCATAAATTAATTGATACACTCCTAAATAAATGAGCATGGTAAAACATTTTATTACATTAGAAAAATATTTGTTTTGAACGACATTGCAAAATTCATTAAATATTTTTCACTTAGTAATTTAGTTATCTTTAACATAAGAAATACAAAGTGACCATTTGTTTTTGGTACAAAACATTACAATCATTCTTATCCGTTACATTTTAAATCGGGTGGTTGTGGGGTTGTAGTGTACATTAACTAAATTCAAAGTTCCAAAAAAAACTCCTCTAACTTTGTGATGTTAACGTGACGTAGCCACATTTCCTAAAATAGAGTTTTCTATTTTTATGGGGTGTGATTCCACTTGAAGTAGGAAATCACGTGATTTGTTTTGAGCAAAAAAAAAAAAAATAAGAGTTCTATTTTGTGGAAACCCTAGAGCCTATTATTTACAAAAACCAATCAAAAGAGAATGGGACCTTGTGTGGTAGTTTCATGGGATTTTCTTCTTTATAAATGTGGTTTTGTAGATAGAAAAGTAGTATTGTAGACGGAGAAAATAAGATGCAACAAAAGAGGGTAAGTTCCTTAAACCTTTGGGTGGGTGTTTTGATGAGATAAAAACTCTGTTTTAGGGCATTGGGAGAGTTTGTAAATCTTTGTATTCTTCATGCTTGCATAGTATTTTTTTTATTACTTAAAGAGAATCTTGCTACCGCGTAGGCAATTTTGCCGAACCATATAACTCATTGTGTCATGCTCTTTTAATTTTCTGTACTATTTTTTTTTTGTTATTTTTCTCAAACCTTGTTTTTTTATCCTCTATGCGTGACACACTCCGAATCATCTAATTTGACATCTAATAGATAAGAGCAATTGTGACTTTCTTGTAATAAAGATAAATGGTTTCATGGTATTCAGTCTCTTAACAAAACTAGGGAGGAAAGTGGATACATGCATTCAAAAACCAAATCTTAATATTGTTGACTTTTGAAGAACAAAATTAAGATTGTTAAATATTAATTTTTATTTGTATACATTAGGATAATATGAGGGCTAGGTTTTGTGATAAAAAAGTAAAACCACACCTCAAAACCTCCTAAAAAATGTAGATCCTTTGTTGGAAAACCTTATAATGGCTTGAAAACGTCCGGTTTACAAAAAGTTGAAGCTCCAAACATGGTGTAGATCTCAAAGATCTGAAAACACTTGAAAATGTAGAGTTTAGATAAAATATACCTAGATTTGAAATCCATAGATTCCACATACATAACAATTGAGGTTGAAATAATCAATTTGAGACTTTCGATATGTCCAAGCTAAATTTTCTAATGGGATATGGAGTGACTCTTTACATGTTATCGGAATGCCTGGGCCTCGCTAACTCTTTCCTTTTTAAATTCGTATATTTTGGAGAAATTTTGCTCCCTTGGATTATTAACCTTTAGTTAGCATTGTCAATGCGTTGTTGAGTCCTTGCACTTACAATGAAGCGTAATGGCAGGGTGTAGTTTATATTGTTAGCGTATGGATATGTATTGTATGGATAATATGGAATGATACATATCTATACAATAACATATATATAAGGTCTCCATCGTAACCAATTAAAGTAAGGTGTACTTTCTAAACCGCCTAGAAGATGTAGTTCTACCAGAAAATTTTATGATGGCATGAAAAAATTTGTTTCCACACCTAATTATTAAATTTAAAAGCTTAAAAAATAGTGTGGATCATGACAATCTAAAAACACTTGAAAAAAATCTTGAAAATAGATTGTCTATATAATATGTTGTGATGTAATGTTTTTAAGAGTTGAAAAAAAAAAAATTTCTTTTTTTTTATATCCATAGATCTTGATATTAAGATGATCAGCTGAAAGGCTTTCCAATGTTGAAATAGCATTTCCCGATGGATTTTGAGGTGGGCCTTACTTTTATCTAAAAAGTAGACACCTTATATAAACTTCTTCCAAACACAGGGCTAGAAGAAAAAACACAATGAAATAAAGCAGAAAAATAGAAATCACCATTATGTTATTTAAGACCGTAGGCGAGTACGATAGGACACATCATTAATCGATACTCCATAGATTCGGACACTAGAGATAGATTCGGACTCGTAATTGATTCATAGGGGAAAGTGGGCTAATCTCTAATCTTGTAGTCACTTATTTGAAGAACAGGCTTGTCCAACTTCATGTAATTGTTGAGACTCCTAGTGATGAGATACTCTCCCCACTTGAATGGCCTATACTTGGGGGGATCTTCCTCATGAACCAGTCCTTCAAGAGGCTCCACAATTGCATGATAGGATGGTGTAAACAAAGTGATAAAGGAGAACCTCTCCTGTTGGGAGTTCACCACCACCCGATGCAACAACCCATTATACTGGTCATTTGTCCAAACCTGCAAAAATTTTCACACACCACAGCCATTTGCTTGTCAGAACATTGACTAAAGAGCAAAAGGCTGGAAATCCCAACAAGGCATTTTGAGTTTTGTTTTAAGAAGACTGCAACAAAACCTGGAAAGTCATAGAATCATTTTTTTTCGAGTGGTGCGTTTTTT
>NW_006499443.1:804596-832789 GCF_000471905.2 Amborella trichopoda
CTCTCTCTCTCTCTCTCGGCTTTGAGAGCTAACATCAGTTATAGAAGAACAGGGGAGGTTCTCAGCGTCTTTATGATCTTTGTGAGGGTCAAAGCTTAACAGATGAAATATACGCGTGATTATTTTTGGATTCAGCACATGTATAAATATATATTTTTTGGAAAACTCTTTCCCTCAGGTTGGATGGCATTTCTACACATATGGTCCAAAAAGTGTAAAGCATCCATATTAAAGATGGATGCTAACCGTATAAATATTTGTTTATTAGAATTATTATTTATAGTGTTTAAAATTTATTTACTTTTTCATATTTATGATCTCCATGAAAGGCATTTTGCACATGAAAGGCATTTTGCTACCCTTAAGCCACATGAAAGGCATTTTGCACTTGGGTTTTAGACAAAAAATACGGTAAAATTTGACAGCTATTATAACGTGATAAAGAGTAGACAGAGAGAGATAGTCGATAAAGATATTTGTGTGGTAATGGTTAGAGAGATACTGTGATAAAGAAATTATCGCAATGGAAGCAAGCGGGAAGAGAAAGTAAAAATAGATAATACGATTGGTGAGAAACGAAGCCGAAGGAACTATTCTTATGTGAATTTCTCAAAAAAAGAAGAAGAAGGAATACTCTTTATATGGTTAGAGCTATACAACAAATCTATGTGATTTGAGAGTTGGCACATTTTTAGAGTAAGTAAACATTGTTGGTGTGGAGGGGGAATATTGTCTAATGCATGGCTGGACTAGAAAAAGGGACCCAGTTTCTATGGGCCAAGCCCGCATATGTAGAAATGCGGGCCTCTTAATAAATCTATTTTTGAACGGATTTGAAGACTTGATTTTTAAGGACATGTAATCTCTGATATGAGGATCATGAATATAAAAAAATAAATAAATTCCAAAAACAAGAAATAATAATTCTAGGAAGAAAACATTTGGATCGTTACTTTCCATTGTTTTTAGATAAAAGACCTAGTTGCATCCATCTTTAACATGGTTACTATACACTTTCTGGACTGCATATGTAGAAATGCGGTTTATCCCGCATGAAATAATTTTCCTAGAGAAAGAGAGTATCAATGCAATGCATGACCAGTAGAAAGAGAGATCATGAATCCATGATGTGAGCAAGTATTTGATTAAAATATAAATTTCTAGAAAATCTTGAAAAACGGTTTTATAGATCGGCTTCCTAAAGAAAAAAGTTTATATAAGGTGTCAATCATATATTATAAAAAGTAACGTGTGCTTCAAAATTTGTCTGGAAAAAGTTGTTTCAACGTTGGAACACCCTCTAATTGAACATCTCAACCTTAAGATGTTTGGATGTGAAAAAAAAAAAAAATTGATTTCTAGTTATTGAAATAGTGCACCTTATAATGTATTATTTGAGCCGTCCATTTTCCAGACTATGATATGTTTATAGATCTATTTGATATGTACTATTTAAATTTCACATAGATTCTTTGACAATCAAAGGGATTTTCGGTAATGAAATTGCATCTTTTGGTACAATTTGAAATTGCACCATACTTTGATTTTTTAAGGTTTGCCCTTGTACAAATTGTATTCTTTCTAAAAGGTGAGGTTGGTTTGAGGAGCCCACCTTATACTATACAAGTAAGATGCACCTCTAAATTTTGTCGGAAGATATAGTTCCGATGTCTGAAACATTACAATGGCCTGAAATCTATTTCTAACCTTAAATATGAAATCAAAAATTTCAAATATGGTGTAGATAGAGTAGCTGTATAAATAAAAAAGAATTTTAAAAATAGACAGTCCAAAAAACTTGTTACAAGATCCTTTATTTTTAAGAATTAAAGTTCTTCTCTCTCATTATATCCTTACGTCTTGATGTCGAGATGAAGGTTTTCTAACTATGTAACACTCTTTTCTATTTGATTTTTGAGTTATTACTTTTTTCTATTGTAGAAGGTTGCAACCTTATATAAACTTTCTCCTTTTCTAAAAGATCTTCAATAACTCAAATTTGTTTGTTTCGAAATGTTGTAAAAAAAACTTGAATTAAATCTGGCTAATCTTATAATGTGATTAAGGTTAGGCCATGATGCATCTGGCAACCGCTTGTGAGAGGATATGTGAATATAAACTTTGACGGTTCATCGTTGGGCAACCCCGCTCAGGTTGGTGTGGGAGGTCTTTGTAGGGATGGTATGGGGAACGTTATTGTTTGTTATACAAGTCCATGTGGATGTGTGACTACAAACCATGCTGAAATGATGAATTTATTACAGGGAGTGAGATTAATCATGGAGAGGCATATTGGAGGATGCTTGATCGTTCAGGGGGTTCACTTAATCTGATTAATTGGTGTAATCAGATGTTCAGTTCTCCTTAGCCACTAAGATCATTATGGATGCAGGTCATGGATATCACAAAGTCTTGGACTGTCTCTTTTGTTCAAATTTATAGGGAGGCCAATGAAGTGGCTGATTGTTGGGCTAAGCAAGGTGTGCAGTGATAGAGGACATTGTAATTTCAGAGTCTTTGATTTAGATACTTTGTAATATATTTGATCTTTTATCGATAAAATCTCATACCCTTGCCAAATACGAGTGAAAAAATAAAAATAAAAAAATAAAAAAATAAGAAAGAAAGAAAGTGATGTAAATAAACTTTATCCTTGTTTCATCTCCTTCATTTTCATCACTTTTTTGATATCTTTGAATATTAGATTTGTGATAAGCTTACAAAAGGTAGCATTAATTCAAGATTCTTG
This sequence comes from Amborella trichopoda, assembly GCF_000471905.2. Next base: position 807,346 of record NW_006499443.1, read on the forward strand.
ATTAACTAAATTTCTTCAAGAACACCTAAGTATTCCGAAAAAGCGTACTCCCCTATAAACTTCTAGTCACTCAAGAATATAGGGCTCGTTTGGCTCCATGGGTTAACAAACATAGGTTTTGAATCAAAACCTGGTTATCTCAAATTTTGATTATGTTAAAATTTTGTTACACAAGTAGGACTTGTTTGGATGGCTTTGAATGGTATCCATGTTAAGCAAATCTCATGTTTGGATCATTTTTTTTGTATAATTTGGATGGCTATTATAGGGAGAGATCACATTAAATTTAGAATTTTGATATAGTTTCTCTTTAAAAATTTTAAATAGTTTATTTATCTAAAAAATTAAAATTTGACATAGTTTCTCTCTCCAAAAATTTTGACACAGTTCCTCTCTTTAAAAATTTGAATTTTCAGATAGTTGACAATTTCTCTCTCCTAAAATTTTTATATATTTTCTATCTCTAAAATTTTTCAGGTAGATTTTTTTCCAAAATTCGATATGGTTTCTCCCATAAATTTTAAGATACTTTCCCTCTATAAAACTTCAAATTTAACTCAGGTTACTCCCATAACTCAGGTTACTCCTTGATGGCACTAAACAACAATTTACTCCATCGGTAGCACAAACGTTTTGTGTGGTGTTAACACATATTCTAACACACACGTGTGAGTGAAGGGCACGAGATCTACAATTTAAAGAAATGTGTTCCGTGTGAAATTGAGATCTCGATTTGTGGGATTGTGGGATCAAGTTTCGTTATGAATGGGATCGAGAATCATATAAATAGAAGTCAGATCCTAAAAAAATTAGAACGGTTCCGGTTGAGATCCGAGCCACGGAGTGCTGGAACTAGATTCCGGAACGGGAGCGCCACCCTAGTTGGACGATCCCCAGTAACTATAGTTTGAAAAAGGTTATGTCCAACTGCCATAAAATAAATTTATTTTTATTTTTTATTTAAAAACTATTTTATCTAAAATTTGAGTTGCAAATGTATTTTAATACAACACACCAAATAAAAATAACTTAATAATATTTTGAGCAAGACAATATTCAGAGTACCCACAAAAGAAATCTTTTGGACATGTTTAGAATATTTTTTATTTTTTTTAGTTGGTGTGTTATATAGATGGCAGGGTACGTAAGCATCCTTCCATTGGTTGAGTTTGAACAAGGGTATATACAATGGCGATAAAATTATTTTTTTTTATTTTTTTTAAAAATTATCTTTAACTAAAATTGAGATTGCAGATGTATTTTAATATAGCACACTAAATAAAAAATAATTTACTAATATCTTCAGCAACACAATGACTAGAGTACCCTAATAAATTCGTCTGGTGGAATATTTTTTGTTTCTTTTATTTGGTTTGCCATATAAAAATGTATTTACACTTTGAATTTTTGATTAAGATAATTTTTAAATAAAAGAAAATGAGACTAGATTTTCAATGCAACCGAAGGGTGCTTGTGGACGCTACCATCCGCATCAAAATATTTTTTTTTTAACAAAAAGTTAGAGAGGATGTGTTCCCCCATCAAAATATACCATAGCAACATGCCAAGAATTGTAAAATGTTGCTAAAAACAATTGTAAAATAATAATACTTAGTGCATTAAGATTCCAATTGAATGCTAACTTTGGACTTCTATGGTCTATTGTCGGCATGGCAAGACGAATTATTGGTGCTCGTCCATCTAAATAATGGAAAATTTTGGACCGCATCATTCATTTTTAGAATAAATTTTTCCACAACAAACCCAACAAAAAAAAGTAGTACATCTCATAAATTAATCTCAGAGGAAAGAGCAATAATTGCCCCTAAATACTTGGCCAACAAAACGTTTGCTTTCAATGATGAAGTTGTGATTCAAACCATATATATGATGCTATATCAATCGATTACCACCACATAGGCCAAGATCACATTTCCCAATAAATTGAATAAGGGAACTTTGACTGCGACTAAGAAGAAAATTGAGAGCTCAAACAGAGGGGCTAGAGATTTGAAGTAAAAATCTGAGGCCACTGTAACAAAACAAGAGGTACCCATTTTGGATTTGGGTTTCTCTTTATTTTTTGTTTGATTTGATGGCTTTTTTTTGGAAAGAGAGAGAGAACCCCAATGTTTCTAAAAAATAACACAAACCTTAAATTTGTGGAGACGGATAAGTTTTCGCAGAAAACCCTAGGGTTCATCAGAATCAACGGAAACCCGACATTTGGAGCGAGGGTACGGTTAATACATTGATCCAAAATATGCAGAGAGAGAGAAAGAAAAGTGATCAGGGGAGGTAAGAGGGGAGGAGGGAGTGACCATTTGGTGAAGCTAGGGATTTGTGACAAGTATTACAAATCCATAGTGGGGACTAAAATAAAATCATCGTGTAACACCTAATAGACTTTATAAGAATAGAAAAAAGGCTTTTCAATTTTCATTTTAAAAACTTGCAATTTTTATGAATAACAAATTATTTTTATTGGAGATCCAAACTGGGCCATAATTTTTGTTTTAGTGAATGGGGTAGAATGTGAGTTGTTTTGGGGATGTAGTTGGTTTTAATATTTGGAAAATGATTAAGTTGGTTTTAAAAAGATAAATTTTAATTAGGTTTAGTTAGGATAAAACTTACTTAATATGGTTTGATGAGGGGGAGACATGACTTTTTTGGTGGTTTGATAAAAGTTTATATAAGGTTGCAACCTTAAAATGTAGAATCATATATGCACCTAAAAAATCTATCGGAAATCTTGTTTTAATGTTGAAAAAACCCTCTAATCAATCATCTCGACATCGAGATGTATGAATATAGAAAAAAAAAGTTTTTGAGTCTCGGAAATGGGGAATCTTGCAACACATTATCTAGACCGTCAATTTTCAAGATTTTCATATATTTATAGATCTACTTGATTTTAACCATTTTTGGAATTAAAAATTTTCCAATTAGGTATAAAAATAGATTTTAAGATAATACTAAAAATTATTTACAACAAAATTACATGTTATGATAAAATTTTAAGGTGCGCCTTAATTGGATTGTTTAAGGTTGCAACCTTAGAGAAACCGCGCCCTTTTTGAATTATTTATTTTCTATCTTCTAAGTGTATTTAGAGGGGAGATCTCATTTCTTTATAAGTAGAGAATTGGTGATTCGGTAAAGAGTTGATCTCGTAAAAAAATATTAAAAGAGAGTATATTCTCCTACCTTTTATTATTTTTATTTATTGTAATTATTTCTTCCACCAAGATAAACTAATTCCTCAACACACAAATGAGAGACAGAGAGAGTTTTGTTCCTCACAAAGTACTGCAGACTGGAAGTGTAAACGGAAAGCTCATTTATTGCTACCCAAACTCATTTCTCAACATCTAGATTACAGGAGTGACACAACAATAAGAGACATAAGCACAACATTAAGAGACATAATGACAACATTAAGAGAGAGAAAGAAGGCTCAAATCTTTAAAGCAAATTTTAAGAGATGAGGGAGAAAATAGGGTGGCTTGAGGTGAAAAGATTTAAGCAGCAACAGTAGCAGTAGTAGCAGCAGTGGGAGTTTGAGTAGTAGGCTTCTTGAAGGTGTGAATGGTGACAATGTCATTCTCACTCGCCAAATTCACCCAGTTGCTGAGCCTCCTCACCCTATAAAACTTGCCATAGTTGAAAGGCTCGTACTTTGCTGGGTTCTGCTCGTTAACAAGCTCAGGCAAAGGATGGCCGGCACAAACGCCAGCGCTACTGAATACATCTCCTTCTCTCCACTCACCACCACCCTGTTCTCTACACTCTTGTACAGCCCGTATGTGTACCCCTGTTAGAGAGAGAAACAAATATTATTATGAGTATTTTGAGAGAGAAGCAAATATGATATTGATACAATAGCAATATATACCTCCATGAGGTCACCAATCTGGATAGTAAAGGAGTGGGGAATGAACTTGGCCTTGATCCAGTCATTGTCCTGGCCCCTGATCTTGATCCCACTGGGCTGGCCCTGGGACAGCAGAGTGAGAGCACTGATATCGGCCTGCCACCCCTTTCCCAGCACCATGTCAGGGGCAGGGCATGGCTCATAGTGGTTTACCCTGTTAATAGTTGCATGGTCCGCGAACATGGGCCTGAACCTATTCGCAGGTAAGCTCAAGCTCAGGGCCGTCAGCTCCAATATCTCAAACGATAATTTAGCCATCCATACCCCTTACTCATCCAGCAATTCCCTGTTCAAAACCAAATAATCATTGGGTTAGAGAGAGAAAGAGAGTTAGAGAGAAAGTTGTAAGTCTTACTGGAAGCCCGGCGGGTAGGCGGGCCTGTGGTTGTGCAACTGCATAATCATGGTATCCTCCTGTTCATGCGTTACAGGCACCTCGATCTTATCTTTGAGGATGTAGTCGTATATCTCGACCCAATCCCTCACATTGCTGGTGAAATAATTGTTATTGTAACTGACGGGGTGAGTCAAGTCGAGCTGCACCTTCATCTTCTCCTCCAATGGTTGGTGAAAGAAGAGTTTCAGATTCTCAGTCACTGTGTCCGTCAGCTTTTTGGGGATGCAGTGGTTGATGCAGTGGAAGAAGCCCCAGTCTCTGAAAGCTGCGCCCACCTCTTTGGCGAGCTTAGCCTTCATGGCAGGGTCGACTTTTCGGCTGAGAGGGGAGTGAAATCAATCACCGGGGTGTTCTCGCCCACCGGACCACCGGAACAGAACCGGGCTTGACCCGGTACTGCTCCGGTTGGATGTAAGAGGGGTCGACCAAGGCACTCATCCTGATCGATTGGTGATGATTTCTGGGTGGGCTTACTGCTACACTCTTCTCTCTGATAGCAGAGCGAGAACGGGTTGGTCTTCCTGGGGATTAAGAGCCAGAATTTATGGAGGGGGAGGGAGCAAATGTGTAGAGAGATAAAGGTGAAATACATGAAGGAAATACATAGAAATGAGAAAATTATTTAAGGTTGTAGCCCTAATAAACCATCGCATCAGGCAAGAAATCGAGGGACGGAGCATGGTTGCTTGCCAAGGATTTCGGACAGAATGTGAAAGGACCGGTGGTAGCACCCTACGCCCTAAGACCAGCCCTAGCAAAAATTTTAGAGGGGAAATTGTTATGGGTGCGGTTTGTGTAAGATCGAGTTTCCAAAAATTAAAAGTAAAGAAAACTTTCAAATAGTATCGATGAATGTGATTTCATTACTAAAAGTTTTCGTGAGAGTTTTAAAATTTATTTTTATTTTTAATTATTAAATTTGAAGCTTCAAAAACAGTGTAGATCGAACAGATCTATGAAACCTTGAAAATATCGAAAATTAAAAGTCATTACAAAATGAATTATTTCCAAAATTTGAAATCCATTTTTTCTCATATCCATGCATCTTGAGGTCGAGATGGTCAATTTGAGGATATTTGGCATCAAAACAACATCTACCATTGAAATTTTTTAGGTGTGTCTTAATTTGATTGTTTAGAGCCTCACTCTTATATAGACGTTTTTCAATGTTATGTAGGACATGTGAACTCTTTCAAAACAAGTAGAGCCTCACCTCAAAACTAAGGGTGGCAATGGACTCAAATCTGACCCAATCTAGGACCCAAATGTTTCTTTCCGAAAGAAGTTTTGAGGAAAGGCTTTACTTTTCTTCCGTAAAGCCTTGGCCTTGCAGAAACTACATCCATAAATAAGGGACATATTATTTTTCTAGTGGACAAAATTTATATGAGTTGGTCAACTTATATGTAGATGTGCCTCCTCTCTCCGTTTTCTATTTTTGGGAATATACGAAATAGTTACATTTTAAAAATTAAAAAATCACCTTTTTTAAAGAATAATTCTCAACCATCTATTTTGATCCTTTTTGGGAGCACCATTTTTTTTTTATCTGTTTAGGGGACGCAAATATTGCATTGAATACGCTTTTCCTTTCCTAAAAAAATTAATTATCAAGTAGATTAGGAGTTAGCTTTATGAATGTGTTAGTAGGGTGGTATAGTGGTAGGAATGAAAACCACAACGTGGTGACTAGGGTATGGGTTGCTACCACGACGGCCCCAACACCGTTCCCACTGGTAGGAGCCTGTCTTTTCCACTGAGTTACTAAAAAAAAAAGCTTGATTATCAATATTTTTGTGTTCCAAAAAAAATTTGACTAGGACATCGACAATATAGCCCTTCACCCAAAGTTAAGGGTTAGGGAATTTGAACAAAAACTTGAAAGTAATATCTTGAAAAAATGAAAGGAAATTTATATTTGGGACAACTCTTTTGCTTCTAAGATTAAATTAAAAAAATAACAAAAAGATATCGAAACAAATAACATTGACGTGTTATGAAATTTTACCATCTATACCAATTTATTCAAATTCTTTTCGCTTCTACTGAACAGGCCGAAGCCTTCAGTTTTTAAGCATAAACCGAAGCGAAGAAAAATGTGGTGCTCCTGTTTCGATCAGATTAGATTTGGTGTTATCCAAAATCACCCACGTAAAGAAATCTCATATTTTGTAAGATTGATTGAGATTGATCCATATTATGTGGGATTGAGATATTCCCATATTATGTGGGATTGATATATTCTCATATTTTTTGGGATTGAGAATTATATTGATAAGTTTCCTAAAACAAATAGAAATCCAAAAAGATTAGGACTCTTAAATCTATCTCCTGGTTTTGAGATGTATGTAAGATCCACAAGAAGTTTCTTATTTAGTATGGAATCCTAATCTTATATATGGGATGAAAGTGCAGAGAATTTGAGTGCCCTATTTTGGTTACCATATGGGAATAGTGGTTCATCTGGGGATAAAGGGAGCTAGAGTTTCCTGTAAATAAGATGCAATTTCCTCTTAGAGAGAATAAAACTTCATTTGGAGATTTCCTCTTAGAGAGAATAAAGCTTCATTTGGAGAGAAACATTGTGATGATGCCTCTTTTATACTTCCGAAGATTGAGAGGCTTGTTTATTTCTTATAGAGAAGCGGTTCCCATTGAGATTTTGGGTGGTTTCCCCTTTCGTTAAAAACAAAGTCAGTTTCTCGTTACTCTCGCATCTATATCTGGCGTTGTCGGTAATGGTTGTCAGAAGTAAAAAGAAGGCAGGGAGAGTGGTTTAAACGGGTTTGCTCGACTTAGATATTTTGTTGAGCTTTGCTCTAAAATCTTTGATGTAATTTTCATTGGTATAATGATTTATGTTTGCCGTGCTGTGGATATAGCCCTCTTAGGTGAACCACTTAAATCTTTGTGTTCTTGTGGTGTGTATTTCAGGTTTTATTTCTCTCGATCTAGATTGGTGTAATTCATTCCCACCCATAATCTTGTTTTATTTCTTTTTTATTTGCCAAAAATAAACTCATCGATTTAGAGCTTCCATGCACAATACGATTCGAGGCTGCTTCGGTCATATTCGGGTCTCTTCGAGTTTGTTTCAGCTGAAGCTTTGGGCTGCTTCGGTCATAAAATAAAACAACTATATAAAAATATTTTTTATTTTTTATTCTAAAATTTTCTATTAGTTTTGTATATTATATATAAATATATAATTTATTTATATTAAATTAAAAAAAAAATCCTAAGTCTTCCCATGAATTAGCTGAAATACCGAATTGCTTCATTTTTCTCATCAAATCGTAAAAGACTCTAAAGCAGATATGACAACATTGGTCTATACTTATATAAAAAAACGCCTAAACCTAATTCTTGAGTGATGAAGTGACGACTACTAAAACCCTAGCGCCTAAGCGTTCGACTAGTACAAGGAAACCCACAATAAAAAATAGAGGAAAAATGAAAATAGAAGGCTTATAGAGAGAGAGAGAGAGGGTACAAGAGAGTAGAGAGAAAAAGAGGGTGCGAGTAGAGAGAAAGAGCTGAGTGCAAATGGGAATGGATGTGGGATTGGGGCTTTTAAGCCCCAATTTAGGTAAAAGGGTTCCATGTTCAAAGTATCGCAATTATATCATATACCAGTTCAATGTTTGAAACATCATATCGTTTTTTGTTCTCAAAATTATTTAGAATAAAAAATGATGCAATGTTTCAAACATTAGACTGCTTGAAACGTAAACGTTGTTCAAGTATGATTCAATCTGATGTTTTAAATATTATACCACTGAACAAAAGAAATTACACTTAAATGCAGAGCGGTCCAATATTTCTAACATCGTACAGCTACAGACACAGGAATGACTTGAAATGTAGGGCAGCTCGATATTTCAAATATCAAACCACACTAGAAATGTGGCTATTCGATATTTTTTACTATAAATATCAAAAAATAAAAAATAAAATTAATAAATAATCTGATATTTGAAATATCGAATTGAGGCAAAATTAAAAAATAAATAAAACAGGGTACAAGACCTCTGCAAAAATTTGAGGCAAAGTTAACAAATATGACCTCTGCAAAAATTCGAGGCAAAGTTAAAACAAAAATAAAACAGGGTGCAAGACCTCTGCAAAAATGTCTTATATTTAAAGACCAATATGTAATTACCATATATGGTGTAGATTAATATATTTGAATCTCAATGTAATCTCTCTCTCTCTTTCTCTCTGTGCTGCGTCATGTCATGTTTAATATGACAATCTTTTTAAAGAAGCAACTCTCATCTCTCATCTCTCTCTCTCTCTCTCTCTCTCTCTACGGCGCACAGGACCATGTTTAGGATTACCATATTTGGAGCTCACTTCTCTCTCAAACATTGGTGTACTATATCACAGCTATATACTTTAAGAATTCATAAAATAATAACGGGATTTTTTAAAAGGAAAATTGTTGATACTCTCAAAATGAATTTTGTACCCATTGTATCCCTCAATATTTGATATTACAATCTAAACCGAAATGCATTTGTTTCTTGATTTTACCCCTTAATCAAAACGTAAGTCATTTAAAAGCTAAGCGACCCTTCCCCTCTCTCTCTACCCGTTCTCTATTTACCATGCCCCTCTCTCTCTCTCTACCCACCCTCTCTCTCTCTTTCTCTAGACTTAGCTTAAAAACTGGCATAAGACGGTCTGGCTCACTTTTGAGCCTGACTGGTCACAAGCTCTTGGATATCCAGTAGCCCCATAAGATTGTCTGACACAGTTTTGTACCGAACCGAAATTTTTTTCAGTTTGACATAAAACTATGCCGGACCGTCATATGGGGCTTTTCGATTTCCATAAGCCTATGACCGGTTTCGGCACATTTTTGTGCTAGACTGCAAAAAAAAAAATTCAGTCTGGCAAAAAAATGTGTCGAACTGATCGCAGGCTTTTGGAGAGAGAGAGAAAGAGAGAGAGAGAGGGTGGATAGTGGGAGAGAGGACAAGCGGATAGAGAGGGGCTGATAGAGAGAGAAAGAGAGAGGGCAGGTAGAGAGTGAGAGAGAAAGAGAGAGGGCAGGTAGACAGTGAGAGAGAAAGAGAGAGGGGAAGCGTATTTTAGTCTTTAAATGATTTACTTTTTAAGTGGGATTAAAATCAAGATTGAGTTTAGAGTGTGATACTAAAAATATTAGGGATACAATGTTTACAATGTTCATTTTAGGGGGTGACCTAAATATATTGGATTGATAGTATATTATTTAACTCGATACATCAACTATGAGGGTAACGCAAATTCACAATAGGGGAGATTACCTGAAAAACATGATATTCTAGTTATGAAATTTAAAATTATAACAATAGACTTCATCGCAAATCTATGAACACTTGAAAATCTCTAAAATCGATGGTCTTGATAGCTTCTTACAAGATGTGCTATTTTTTATACTAAAATTGTCTTAATATCTATATATCTCGAGGTCGAAATGATCAATTGAAAGCTTCTCCAATCTCTTCTAGATGATTCGTATGATGCACCTTACTTTAATAGTATAAGTTTACTAACTTGTATAAACTTTTTTCCCTCAAGAAGATATTAGAATGGAAAACGATTATATAAGTGTGAGGCCATAAATAATCAAATTAAGGTGCATCTCAAGATTTCATTAGAAGAAGTTGTTTCGATGTCAAAAAATCCTCAAATCGATCATCTCGACCTCAAAATATATGCATATGAGAAAAAAAATAGATTTCAAGTCTTAAAAATAGTGTATCATGTTATGCAGTTTTTGAGCCGTCAAATTTTAAGATTTTTTTAGTGTTCGTAGATCTGCCCGTTCTAAACTATTTTTGAAGCTTTGAACTTTATAATTACAGATAAAAATAAGTTCTTAAGCCATATTAGAGATTTTTAGTACTGAAATAACATCTTTCTATATTATTTGAAGTTGCGCATTACTTTGACTGTTTAGGGCTTCAGCATTATAAAAACCACACCCGAGTAGAATATAGTTGTGGAGTTATCTTAATTAATAACAGTAAACAAAAGCCTAATACTTTGATCACATGATTGATAAATTTAAAGTTTTCATCTCCATGAATGGACATGATATTTTAAGTGGCAAACATCCAACATTTTAAATTGTGTAAATAAGATGCTTGTGCGTCTGTCTTTTCTCAAGTAAGATGTTCATTCCAAACAAGTATCTGGTTTATTCATCTGACAAAATCTATCACGCTCAGTTTTCTTTTATTTTTCAATGTCTTTAGCAAGGCAAAAGTGAACTTGTTCCTCTTTTTTTCAATTTTAAGCCTTTTTGGTCTCGTACATGGAACTCTTCCAAGTAACTTTGCTCCAACAAGGCCCGTGCCCCGAGCCCGAGCAAAGTAATTGAACATTTATCAAACCTTATGATCTACGTGACTGCAGAAACCATGATGGCCGATCACCGCTCAAATGCTAAATACTCTGCGATGGGGAGCTCGAGAAAGTTGGGCCCACTTTAGCGGTCATGATGGGTCCATCTTAACCGAGACGATGATGATGGGTCCCATCTTCTGTTGTGCTTTGGTGTATGGCAAGATGAATTATTGTTTTCTTGTTCTTTGGTGCATGGCAAGACGAATTATTGGTGCTCCTCCATCTCAATCATGGAAAATTTTGGACCCCATCATTCATTTTTTTTTGGTAAGTTCTTCTGCATTAAAACAATAATAAAAAGGAGTAGATAACAAAACAGAAAAGTACTAGGTCTCATAAATTAACCTTACAATAGAAAGCAACAGATGCTACTGTGGTGTAGGCCAACAACCACATTTTCTTTTCTCGAGGCAGATAAGTTAGTGATATTAAAACCGCTGGGCTCCAAACAATCAAAATAAAGCGCACCTGCAAATAGTGTCGAGAAATATAGTTTTAATACTGAAAATCCTTGTGATAGTTTTAAAATATATTTTCATCTTTAATTATAAAATTTAAAGCTTCCAAATATTGAACTTGAAAATATTCAAAATAAAAGAACTTGAAAATATTGAATTTGATGGTCCAAAAATACGTAAATTTCCAAAACTTGAAATCTATTTTTCTCTCCGTGTCCTGACATTTTAATATCGAGATGATCAATTTGAAGATATTTACGCATCAAAACAACCTCTTTTAGTGAAATATTTGATGTAAGTTCTAATTTGATTGTTTATAGCCTCAGCACTATATAAACGTTTTCCTATTAATGCTATATTATAGCCACAATAGGCTCAGCCAACATTTCCCAATAGTGCAGGACCACAATTTACTATACGTAGTGCTCTCTTTCCATATTGATAGAGCTAAAAGATTTCATGCTATCGCAAGAGTATATTGTCTATTTACTACCTCATGTAAACGCCACTATACTTATAATTTAGGACCCTAGTATATAACATCTTCAACCAATAGAAAACCTCAACAAACAGCTTTTCCAAATTACGTTCTTTTCGCACTTGAAAAAAATAATATCTCAATATTGAACAAAGATTATCCAATTACTAAAAGCTCAGATCTAATTAAAACCTAAAATTAATCATTTAGTGGTTTTTAGGTGTTTCTCAAAATTTCTAGTAAAAAGATAATCTTTAGTCTGTCGAGAGAGTAATTGTACAACATAGTTCCTGCAGGAGCAAATGGGCTCTTTCAAATAATTTATGAAGAAAAGTGGGCCTACTATTGATACTATCATTGATATCGAGTTAAACAAATCTTCTCTAAAGAAATCAGGAGATTGCTTGCTTCCCATGTTAATTATGTATGAAAGCAAGAGTCACGTTTCAGTCTGTATTTTAGAGGAATGGGTAGGTGCGCTTTCTTTCTAAAAAAACCACTATTGGAGTCACACATGTTAAAATCACATGCCCTACACTATTATTATGTGCTTAGAAAAACCAAAGAAATTTGATTAAGAGTACTATTATACATCTTTTTTCTTTACAGATCAATTTATTACAGGGTCTAGGCTTTATGAAAATATGATAAAGCTTCACCTCAAATCTTCATTCAAAAAGTGTTGGGACGTGATGCTAAATCACCCTTTTATGGTATTCACCCTTTTGATAAAGGGCATTCTCATTAAGAAAATATGTTCTTTGGTAAAGGCTTTTTGAAAGGGTTATATAGAGAGAGAAAAACATGCGTGAATGTGGGAAGGAAGGAAACTTGTAAAGAGAGAAGCTTGGGGTTGAAAATTAGAGGTTGTGCAACAAAACCCTAGCACCACCATTTGGGCTTCATATTTGGCCATTTTGTCGGCATTTCTTCGTGGCATCGGTGAATCGAAGAAATGAGTTGATTATAGGTGGTTTTATGGTAGGAAGTTCTTTGTTTGAGCATTCATTGAGATTTTATGAGGTAACTCTGTATAACCTCAATCTTGTAATTTTTCCCTCTTGATAGTGAATACACCTTTGCCGTCTTGCCCTTAGACATAGCCCATTTTGGGTGAACCATGTATATGTGCATGTCCCTCTCTATTTTCATTTGTGTTGTGCTTTGAAGATTCCCATATTGCTTGTTTTATTGTTCTTATATTTTTTTCAATTATATTTCACTTGGTATTGCATCTTGGGCATGTTATTTGACTGTTGAAATCATTGTGGTGGAGTGTAAACCATATCTAGTAGGATTTGAGATATCTAGATTTGCTCAAAAGAGGTGATTGGGTTATCTCGATTTTACAACAAGTAGTATCAGAGCTCAAGGAGTTAGTGTAGTAGTTTTGGAAAAATGGCATCTCACAAGTTTGAGGTTGAGAAGTTTAATGAGAAATATAATTTTGAAATTAGGAAATTAAAAATGCAAGATTTATTGGTACATCAAGGGCAAAGGCAACACAAAACATTACTTAGAAAAGATAAGAAACCGGTAAATATGACTGATGATGATTGGGATGAACTCGATATGAAGCACGGGCTACTATTCACTTGTATTTAGCGAATGAGAGTTTGTTTCATATTTTGTTGGCTAAAAGACGGCAAAAGATTTGTGGAAATCGTATATCTTGATAATGAAAGAATGTGTAAATGTGTCACAACACTTGAATGGCTTAATAGTTTCATTTGTCAACTTGAGAGTAGTGGTATGAGAATAGATGATGAAGATAAGGCAGTCACCTTGCTTTGTTCATTGTCAGAATCCTATGATAACCTTGTTACTACATTGAGTTGTAGTAAAGAGGATTCTCTTGATTTGGGCTCGGTGTGTAGTGCCCTACTTGCTGATGAACTTCGAAAGAAAGCATCTTTCGAGAGTTCGGTAGAATCGAAGACGGAAGCTTTTGTGGCAAGAGGTCGATCGAATGAACGGGTTGATTCATCAAGGAATCATTCAAGAAGTAATTCAAGATTTTGATCAAAATCTAAAGGGCCCAATAACAAGAATGTGTGTTGGCATTGTGGGAAGCCCGGTCATATACGGAAGAATTATTTTAAAAAAAATTGAGTGAATTCTTCCAAAGCTTCTAATGTGAGAGGTGAAAAGTCAAGTGAATCCAAAAATAAAGCAAATCAAGTTGAAGAGTCTACATCCGGTTTCATTGAAGATGAAGTATTGATGGTGGCATATAATTCAATGTTCTATCAAAATTGGATACTTGATAGTGGAGTGACCCATCATATGTGCCCTCATAGATCATAGTTTGACTTATATGAGTCATGTGAAGGATGATCGGTATCCATGGGAAATAATTCCAGTAGCAAGGTGGTTGGAATGGGTTCGGTTTGCCTAAAGATGTTTGATGAGTCTATTCGGGCAATTAAGGATGTTAAGCATGTGCCGGAACTAAAAAAGAGTTTGATTTCCCTTTTTTATCTAGATTTGGAAGGTTAAAATTCACCGATCAAGGTAGAGTTATCAAAGTATCAAAAGAGGCTCTAATTGTGATGAAAAAAGCCCTAGTTGAGAGCTTGTACAAGTTATTAGGGAGCATAATAACAAATGATGAAGTGAATTCCATGGTTGAAGGTGAGGAAGTTCCATATTGCCTATGGCATAGAAGATTAGGGCATTTGAGTGATAAAGGTATGGAGGACTTGATGAAGAGGAATTTTATTTCTACACTTAAAATTGATGCATTTGAATTTTGTGAGCATTGTATCTATGATAAACAACATATACAACCTTTCAAGCCCGGAAAACATACAAGCAAGTGCAAGCTTGATTACATTCACTGGGATGTATGGGGCCCTTCACCAACTACATCTTATGGTGGTGCATTATACTTTGTTTCACTTGTTGATGACTTCTCAAGAAAGGTATGGATCAAAACTCTCAAATCCAAAAGTGATGTGTTTGATGCATTCAAGAGTTTTAAAGCCAAAGTTGAAAAATCTACGGGGCATCACATAAAAGTTCTTTGATTCGATAATGGTAGAGAGTTTGAATCAAGGGAGTTCAAAAATGTTTACAAGGCCTAGGGAATTACTAGGCATTACACAAATGCCGACAATCCTCACCAAAATGACATGTCTGAGAGGATGAATCACACTGTGATGGAGCATGTGAGGTGCATGTTAAGCAATGTCGGCCTAGAGCAAGACTTATGAGTAGAAGCCATATCAATGACTTGTTATCTTATCAACCGATCACCTTTGATAGTATTGGGAAGTAAAAGTCCTAATGAGGTATGGTATGAAACTCCAAGTGACTACTTCGATTTAAATTTTTTTGGTTGTGCTGCTTATGCATTCATTCCAAGTTGCCAAAGGAACAAATTGGATCCAAGGTCAAAGAAGTGCAGCTTTGTGGGTTATAACAAAGGTGTGAAGGGGTACCGGTTATGGGATCCAAGTACCCCGAAAATAATCACTAGCCGTGATGTGCATTTGATGAATACAAGGTATTGGCAAAGGGGATGATGATAAATGACAATGGTCAAGAAGTACAACAACAGAGCCAATTATTTTAAGGTGACCCCGGTATACTTCTACCAAGTACAAGTATGCCTTATGAGAATATACCCATTGATCATGGTGAAGAACATGAATAACAAAGAAGTCAAGATGAAGAAACACATGGCCATCATGATGAAGTTGTGCCTTTGGCACAAATGCTCGTTACTAGAGAAACTCGTGCACCTGGGTGGCACAAAGATTATGCGGATCCAAATACTCTGCATGCTTTGATAGCCGAAAATGAAAAGCCAACATCATTTCGTGAAGCCATTGATAGCAACGGTACTGAGCATTGGAAAAGAGCTATGAAAGAAGAGATATTAGCCCTTCGAAGAAACAAGACTTGAGATTTTGTGGAGCTACTAAAAGGTAGAAAGGCTGTTGGTTGCAAATGGGTGTTCAAGATAAAGAAGGGGCATGATGGAAAGCTTGAAAGATATAAAGCGAGATTGGTGGCAAAAAGTTTTTCGCAAAAGGAAGGGATTGACTTTGATGAGATTTTTACACCGGTAGTCAAGTTGGTCTCAATTCGCTTGGTGCTTGGGTTAGTTGCTATGCATGATTTAGAGCTTAAGAAAATGAATGTGAAGACAACTTTTTTGCATGGAGAACTTAAAGATGAAGTGTACATGCAACAACTGGAAGGCTTCATAGAGAAGGGCAAAGAAAGACTTCTGTGTAACTTGAAGAAGTCCTTGTATGGGCTCAAGCAAGCATCAAGACAATGATATAGAACATTTGATATGTTCATGTTGAGCCTTAGGTACACAAGAAGTAAGTATGATCATTGCATCTATTTAAAGTTATTTGATGATGGTACATACTTGATTTTAGTCTTATATGTGGATGACATGTTTTTGGTGTACAAAGATAAGACAAAAATTGATGAGCTCAATACTTCTTTGAGCAAAACATTTGAGATGAAATATCTCGGGTCGGCAAGAAAAATCCTTGGGATTGAAATTGAAAGAGATAGACAAAATGGAATTTTGTCACTATCTCAAAAGGGTTACAGAGAAATGGTGCTTGAAAAATCGTGCATGAAAGATGCAAAGCCAGTGAAGACACCTTTAGAGCCTCACTTTAAATTGTCTTCAATGTAAAGTCCGAAGATGGAAGAAGAAAGAAGGAGCATGACTAAGGTTCCTTATGCAAATGCGATTGGAAGTTTAATATTTGTCATGGTATGTACAAGACCGGATATCGCGCATGTGGTTGGTGTTCTAAGTCGGTTTATGGCAAACCTCTAAAGGTTCATTGGGAAGCAACAAAATGGGTGTTTCGGTACTTAAAGGTACAACTAGTTATAGATTTACATTTGATAAGGGTTCAATTCTAATGCAAGGCTTTGTGGATGCAAATTTTGCCAGTGATCTTGATAGAGGTACGTTGACTACCGCGTTTATTTTTCGGTTTGCAAATGGATTGGTAAGTTGGATGTTAAGGCTCTTAGACACGGTAGCATTGTCAACTACCAAGGCCGAGTACATGGCGACACCGGAAACATCAAAATAAGTTATATAGCTTCAAGGGTTAATAGGTGAGATGGGAATTATGTGCACACCCATGGAACTATTTTGTGACAATATGAGTGTTATCCATTTGGCCAAGAACCCGATTCACCAAAAGAGTTCAAGGCACATATTGGTTTAATATCACTATGTCTGTAAAGTTGTTGAAGAAGAAAGAGTTCGATTGGTCAAGATCAAGATCGAAGACAACCTTGCGGATATGCTTACAAAGCCCATCCAAGTAGAGAAGTTAGAAGCGAGTCTAACTTCTCTAGGTTTCTAGAAAGAAAGGAAGTGATGAATTGGCAAGGCAAGGTGTGATTTTACATCAAAGTGGAGATTGTTGGGGCGTGATGCTAAATCACCCCCTTATGGTATTCACCCTTTTGATGAAGGGCATTTTTGTCAAGAAAATATGTTTTTTGGTAAAGGCTTTTTGAAAGGGTTATATAGAGAGAGAAAAACGTGGGTGAATGTGGGAAGGAAGGAAACTTGTAGAGAGAGAAGCTTGGGGTTAGAAATTGGGGGTTTTGCAACAAAACCCTAACACCACCATTTGGGACTCATCTTGGGCTATTTTGTCGGCATTTCTTCGCGACATCTGTGAATTAAAGAAAGGAGTCGATTGTAGGTGGTTTTATGGTAGGAAGTTATTTGTTTGAGCATTCCTTGAGATTGTATGAGGTAACTCTATATAACATCAATCTTGTAATTTTTCCCTCTAAATAGTGAATACATATTTGCTGTCTTGCTCATAGACGTAGCCTATTTTGGGTGAACCACGTGTATGTACGTGTCCCTTTCTATTTTCATTTGTATTGTGCTTTTAAGATTTCCTATATTGCTTGGTTTATTATTCTTATATTTTTCCCAATTATATTTCACTTGTTATTGTATCTTGAGCATGTTATTTGAGTGTTGAAATCATTGTGATGGAGTGTAAACCACATCTAGTGGGATTTGAGACATCCCGATTTGCTCGAAAGAGGTGATTGGGTTATCTCGATTCTACAACAAAAAGCACTCACCGACATAAAATGTAAAACCCAAAACAAATTTTGTGGATCTGCGAACCCTTACTTTTAGGGCGAAATGGATGGTCAGTTGCAATACACATTATTTTTAGAACTTGAAATCCTAATTCTTTTTCACAACCATAATGTTCAAAATGAGATGATCGATTTAAAGGTCTTCAACACTTGAATTGCAATTTTAATTTATTATGAGGTGAGACTTTACTTGTTTGATAGGGTTGCAGCTTTATCAAACTATTTTCCTTCTTTATAGGACACAGTTTATATATGGAAGCAACTTTAAACAATTAAAAAGCAAACCTTTTAACTCTTAAAAACAATACATCTTGCAACACATATCTAGACCGTTCATTTTTAAGATTTTCTTACGTTTATAGATCTACTTGATTTGAACTGTTTTTGAAGTTTAAAATTTTAGCATCAGATATGAAAATAGATTATCAGATCATCCTAAACAATGTTTACACTAAAATTGCAACTTATATTAAAGTTTGGAGGTGCACCTCATTTCAATCGTTTAAGATTGCACCATTATGCAACCTGTAGGATTCTCGTGAACCCCTTAGCTTGTGGAACTGGGAATCCCAAATACTGGAATCCCACCCAAGATCGTGTACTCAATTGGCCAAATGCAAAGTAGATGAATACAACTATAAATCGAGTGCGAGAAATAAAGCAAACACAAAAAACGCGCCACAACAACATACGATTTACATAGTTCACCCCATAGGGCTATATCCACAGCCTCGACAACTAGAAATCCACTATCACAATTAAAATTACAATTTGGGTTACAAGAGATAATACTTATCTCTAAACATTGGTAAAAGGCCATCACCAATCTTCCTTTCTAAACTTGCTCTCCAAATCGAGCAACATCGTCGATCAACATCTTCTTTCCCACTGCAATATCGCTACTACAAGATAACGTCGAGAACAATATAAAGATTTTTTCTCTCTAGAAGTAGAAGTTAACCAACTCAAAACTCATGAGAATACCACCTCTCTCTCGGAGGCCATGTCTCTCTTGGAGACCCATCTCCATATTGGAGATCCATTCGCATAACCCTCAAAGAGGTGACCCTCAAAGGATGAGTATTATGTCATCCTGCACTCTCTTATAAAGATATCACTTTCTTGCTTCCCAAGAAAGTCAATTTTTTATTTCTCATAATACCCTAATCTTTAGAAGAAAATATGGGTATGGTGTTTTAGTTATCACCAAACCCAATAATCACTACCTTGATAGCAAAAATATCATAATTGCCTTAATAACCTTCATTGAATAGAGTTTTTGATTTCTTCATACTTGTCTCCATTGTGGAATTTTCACAAACACTTTGCCTTTATATTTCTCCACCGCAAACCATAGATATTTCTTGATTTCTTCTCACTTGCCTCCATTGTGGAATTTTCACAAATACTTTACCTTCATATTTCTCCACGTCAAACTATGTATCCATAAAACTTCGTCAGTCCTCTTTTCCTTAATATAAACCTTAGCCCCGTACACATATTGTGCTCTAATATCAACAGTAGGATTCTCGTAAACTCCTTAGCTTGGGCAACCGGGAATCTCAAATACCGAGATCCCACCCAAGATCGTGTACTTAATTGGCCAAATATGAAGTAGATGAATATAATTAGCAATCGAGTACAAGAATAAAACAAACATAAAAAACACACCACAACAACACATGATTTATGTAGTTCACCCCATCGGACTACATCTATAGCCTCGGTAACTAAAAATTCACTATCACAATGGAAATTATAGCTTTGGGTTATAAGAGATAATACATATATCTAAACATCGATAAAAGACCATCACCGATCTTCTCTTTTAAACCCGCTCACTAGACCGAACAATACCATCGATCAACATCCTCTTTCCTACTGCAATACCGCTATCGAAAAGATAACATCAAGAGCAATATAGAGATTTTATCTCTTTAGAAGTGGAAGTTAACCAACCCAAAACTCATAGGAATACCGTCTCTCTCTCGGAGGTCATGTTTCTCTTGGAGACCCATCTCCATATTGGAGATCCATTCCCATAACCCTCAAAGGGGTGACTCTCAAAAGATGGGTATTATGTCTTCATTCACTCTCTTATAAAGATATCACTTTCTTACTTATTAAAAAAGTCAATTTTCTATTTCTCATACTAGCCTAATCTTTAGAAGAAAATATGGGTACGGTGATTTAGCTATCACCAAACCCATCACAACCCTCAATCCTTGTAAAAAGGAGACAATGATTATGTCCTCTTAATAATTTGCGTCCCCACTTGTATGAGAGAGAGAATTTTGTTTGTATACACAAATTTATGAGGACACTTGATTATAAAGAAGTGTTCGCATCAACTACCAACTAGAGCGAGAGAGCCCACGAATACATGGTTCCTACAAAAAGACAAAGATTAAATAACTCTCTTTTTTTTTCTTTTTTTCTAACATGTGAATGCTGGGGGATGGTGACAATCGGGTCATGGCCCGTGGACCCGGTGGGTTTGAGTCTGGGTCCAGTTCGAAGTCTAAATGTTGGATTCAACATGATTGGGTTTGAATCTGGGTCCGGCATGGAACCTATCGGGTAGGCTTGGGTCAAGGTTTCGGTTGATGGACCCACTATAAAATATATAAAAATGTTATATGAAATATATGGATGGGGTTCATCAAACGACTCATGTTGTACGTATGCAGGCCCCCTCTTAAACCATCTTAAAGATGGATTTTTTATCCAAAATTTTTAGGATTCATAATAGATGATGACAACTATGAAAAATAAAATAAAAATCTTAATATCTAAAATGTGAATTTTTTGAGAAAAAAAATTAAGTCATATAAGCGCCATGAGATTTTTACTCCGTCCATCTTAAAGTTGGACGTTGGTTAGTTCTTGGGCTCTTGCAACCCTTGACTCACGAGCAACTTTTTCAAAATATATATTAGCTAATACATAACTTAATTTTTTGTTTTTTATAAAATTCTAGACACGAATCTAGGTTGGGTTCGTATCCAAATGACTTGGAACCGACCCAAGTGTGGGTACAAACGACTTGGACCCGATCCGATTGTCAGGTTCAGGTCCATATAAAACCTAATCGAGTTAGATCTTGGTCTGGGTTCACATCCAGATTTACCCAATCTATTGCCACCCCTAGTGAAAGCATCCACCCCCTTAACTACCCATGTCTCGATCCCATTCCTATAAATAATGACTCTTCCTACAAAAACCTTTTTTGAAAGAGAGAGGGGGAAGGGAGAGTGTGTGCCTAATTGGTGCTACACGCGATGATTAGCCTGATGGAGATACAAATTGCAAATGACAGGCACAATGGCCAACAGAATTACTTACGATTGTTTGAAATTCCATATTCAATTTTAATTATGAAATTTAAAGTTTTTTAAAAATAGACGGTCCAAATAACTTGTTACAACATAAGCTATTTTTTAAACTTAAAATTATTTTTTCTTTATATATTCATGCATCTCAAGATCAAGATGATTACTTAGAAGGTTTTCCAACTTAACAACATTCTTTTCTACTAGATTTTTAGGTGCACCTTATTGAAGTCTAAACTTTTTCTATGAATTACTGCCTACTCCACTCCTCACGCCCCACTCATAAAGACTGACCTCCATTAAATAACCTCATGTGATGCTTGAACGGTGGTGTAAAGAGGATTTTTTTTTTCTTTTTAAATATTAACAATAAACTTTCATTAATCTTATTGTAGGATATACAATATGTAAGACGTAGATTGTAGACTTATTTGTTAGGGTTGTGGTGGTAGCACCATTTGCCCAGTAGTCTAGGCTTCTATTCTCAGCTAACGCACATTTAGAAACCACTTACGATTTAAGAAAACGGACGGGGGCTCTTCATCCCCACTAAATTACTCAAAAAAAAAAAAAACGTACTCGTCAATAGAGCTATGCTCATTGTAGCTCCTGCGATCATACTGTGGATTTGGTCTGGCGGTGAACCATCTAACTTGTTTTTAGCGTGAATTTTTTTGAAAACATCTCTAATTCGTCCTCTACTTAATTTCCAAATAAAATTGATTCCGAATTCTTATAACGGTGTCGTTTCCATAAGGTTGCAACCTTAAACAATCCAATTAAGGCACACCTTCAAGTTTTATCATAACATATAATTTCGATGTAAAGTATTCTTAAGATTATCTCAAAATCTAATTTCGTATCTAATTATAAAATTTTAAACTATAAAAATAGTTAAAATCAAGTAGATCTATAAACATATGAAAATGTTGAAAATGGACAGTCTAGATAATGTGTTGTAAGATGCACTATTTTTGGGACTCAAAATATTTTTCTCTTTCATATTCATACATCACAATGTTGAGTTTATCAATTAGACGGTTTTTCAACATTAAAACAACCTTTTCCAATAGATTTTTGAGGTGCATCCGTAGTTCTACATTTCAAATTTGCAGCCTTCTATAAACTTTTTCCTTCTTATAATCCTACATCTAATCATCACCAAATAAAAGATCCAGATTTAATCGTAAAGGGGAAGTGATTTCTATTTTTGAGCCCACTTTCTCTATTTTTATATAAAACAAAAAGAAAGATACTTGGGACAAAACGAACAACATTGAAAGAAAGTGGTTTCGAAAGTTTCCAAAAGAAAAAAACAGGAATTCGGTGGTTTCTAAATTTTCCAAATAATAGAAAACACAGAAATGACGTCGTTTCTAAATTTTCTAAAGATAAAAAAAAGAAATCAAGTGGTATCGATTCTTTCTTTAATTTCAAAGATTGCTTAGGTGAGGGAAGTAGATACAAAAGACAATGGGCTTTCCATTAGTTATTTGAATAACATAAAAACATGGCATTCTATAATAGAAAATTCAATTAAAAAGAAAATACTAGTAAAAAACAGGATAGGATTTTTATAAGGCCTAGGTACTATGAAAACAAAGTTAAGCCTCATCTCGAATCTTCTTCTGAATAGCACTTTGGGCATTGAAATCTCTATGATGGCTCTGAAATCAATTTTCAATTCCAACTTTAAAATTTCAAGCTAAAAAAATAGTACATATCTTGCCGATCTATAAATACCTTTTTTTTTTTTTGACAAAAATTAGATATTATATTAAAGATGTAAAAAGAGATTACACAGTCAGAGACCAAAGTCTCAAATAAAAAGGTACCCCTTTTTGCAAGAAAATCTATGAGTCCATTAGCTTCCCAATAAACATGCACAAAGGAGAACACAAAACAACTAGCAATGTCCCAAATTTGTAGCAGCACCGATCTGAACTCCCAAGGAGACTTTTGCTTTCTGTTGCACCAATTGATGACGTTTAGAGAATCCCCTTTAATGATAGGGTAATGACCTAGATTCCTAGCCACAAAAAAATTTATACCATGAAGAAGTGCATAAATCTTTGCATAATTAACAGTTATTTCACCAAGAGAACCAATATAAGTAAAGATAATACTATCATTCCCGTCTCTAACCATACTTCTAAAGCCTACCATCAAAGTTGAGCTTAAAAACCCCATCAAAGGTGCAACCTATCTTCTTTTAGGTCTGCATTTAATGAAACCCATCTGAAAAAGATTTGACAGATTTCTCCTCACATCCACTTTTGAAATGTCATGTCTTACTTTTGTCACAGAAAGATAAAGCCAAATTAAATGCAAAATCTTGTCCATAATTTTGGACCCACACTCGATCGGGTTCAGTCGGCCGGTCCTTATCAGCTCCGGCTCCATTGCCATTCCTAGTTTTGAGGTGAGTCGTGATAGATGGGTGCTACCACCGAGACCCATCCTCTTTCTCCTTCGGTGTCTAAATTAGAGATATCCCTGGCGTGCAACGATGCTATGCCCCTGGACTTTTTGTCTGATGCTATTGTTTCTTAGGGCGACAACGTTAAATATTTTTCTCATTTCTATATATTTCCTTCACGTGTTTCACCTTTATCTCTCTACATATTTGCTCCCTCCCCCTCTATAAATTCTGGCTCTCAACCCCCTAGAAGACCAACCCATTCTTGCTGTGCTATCAGAGAGAGAGAGAGAGGGGTGTAGCAGTAAGCCCTCGCAGAAATCGTAACCAATCGATCAGGATGAGTACCCCGGTCGACCCCTCTTACATTCAACTGGAGCAGTACCGGGTCAAGCCCGGTTCTGTTCCAGTGGGCGAGAACACACCAGTGATTGATTTCACTCCCCTCTCGGCCGAAAAAGTTGACCCTGCCGTGAGGGCTAAGCTCGCCAAAGAGGTGGGCGCAGCTTTCAGAGACTCGGGTTTCTTTCACTGCATCAACCACTGCATCCCAAAAAAGCTGATGGACACAGTGACAGAGAACCTGAAACTCTTCTTTCACCAACCATTGGAGAGAGTCCCGTACGGAATCGGCGAATTCCGTACAATCGGCGAATTCCGTACAATTTATTTATTTATTTATTTTTATTTTTTTTTTATTTTTTATTTTTTTTTATTTTTTTACTTTTTTTTTTAGTAATCCATGATAGATTGTTTTTATAATAATTGATCGATTTTTTTACAATCCATGATCGAATTAATTTTTTTTTTGTAATCCATGATCGTAATTTTTTTTTTTTTTTTTTGTAAACCCATGATAGAATTTTTTGTAATCCATGATCGAATTTTTTGTAATCCATGATCGAAATGTTTGTTTTTTTTTCTTGTAATCCATGATCGAATTTTTTTTATTTTTTTTTATTTTTTTTTATTTTGCCAACACTGATTTTCATTTTCTTATTTGCACTCATGTGAAGAATGTAGGCCGTAGAAAAGGATGAGACTCATAAAACATAGCAATGGGCTACGATAGTTTTTGACAGGGATGATAATTTATCCGGTTTGGATCTGAAACCTATATCCTATTCTAATCCAGGTGTCGATCCAAGATTTGGATCCAATGGGTCGGATCTGGATCCAAAATTTGGATCTGAGTAATAATTCGGATTAGATCCAAGTTTACAAGTGGATTTGATCAGGATCTGCTTATTTTATTATATATTATTTTATATATGTAAACTAATTTATAAAATAATTTTTTTGATCCGATCAGGTCTAGATCCTGACCTAGATCCCACGTATACATTTCAAATTCGGATCCGAGTATCTCGAATCCAATTCCCAAGTATAATATTTAGATCTGAAACCGGATCCTAGTGGATCCAAAACTGATGCGGATCCTGATCTAAATCCAATGTACACTTTGTATCCGAATCCAAATATTATGGATCCGATTGGATACAGATCTAGATCCAAATCCCATATAACTTGTTCGAATCTGAATCCAGATCTTAGTGGATCCGTACCCAATCCGTCCCATTCTCAGCCCTAGGCTATAGATTTTGCCGCTTTTGTCTTTCGATTCGCAAAATGTCTTGTTGGCTGGGTAATTTCTTGATAAGAATTCGCGTATACTTCACAACAATGTCCCATGTGAGAGAGAGCAGAGTGATAATGGCACTAACCAAGAAAACAACAAAACAAAAGTCAAGAATGACAAATGATGTGATAAAAAATTGGCACGGTTCAAGTATTATATTATAATTGCGTACTTTTAAGGATAGGATCTTATCGTTTTAAAATGTGCACATACTAATTTAGATTCAATAATGGTGATGTGGAGAGCAGAAAATGAGAGGCTC
>NW_006499438.1:11588-23542 GCF_000471905.2 Amborella trichopoda
CCATGATCGTAATTTTTTTTTGTAATCCATGATAGAATTTATTGAAAATTTGTGATTTTTTTTAATCTATAATCGATTTTTTTGAAAATTTGTTTTTTTTTTTTAATCCATATTATTCAAAGAGAAAATG
Source organism: Amborella trichopoda (assembly GCF_000471905.2). The sequence continues at coordinate 11,719 of NW_006499438.1, forward strand.
AGAGAGATGATGATTCTGAAGCCACCCTATCCCAGCCATATTATTCACATATCGAGTCCCAACAGCAACAGTGTTGGGATGAGCACGAAATACTGTAAATTAAATGCTGAATGGCGGTTCTTGCAGGGAAAGAACATATCAATATTCGCATATTCATTCAAAAACATGAAAATTCTTAATGGAGTACCCTCATTTTTTATTGAATTCCTAAAAAACAATATTTATAATGAATTTTAATAATTTTTTCGAATTTTTTTTAAGCTTTATTCTGACCGATTCACCCGATCCGGATCGGTTTTTTGGAAGCCCGATCCGGGTTACCGATCCGTTTTTTAAACCATTGCTTTCAATAATTCTCTTTATATATATATTTTTTTGACTATTAACAAAATTTGATGACTTTTAATGACTTCCGATTATCTTAATAACTTTCAATGATTATCTTTTCTTTTATTTTTTTTTTTTTTTCTTGTTTTTTAAACCGTTAACAAAATTTGATAAGTTTTAACGACTTTTTATTGTTCTACTAATTTATTTGTGTCCACAAAGGGTATTAGCGTAGATGGCACGAACAATCACCATGAGCTTTTTCTCACATTGCTATCAATTATCTCACGACCATTTTTTATTTTTTATTTTTATTTTTTCTCATTTAAAGATATCTTTTTAGTAACGTCAAAGCATGGTGCACATGCTTGTGAGTATTGAGTAGGTCGAATAATATATCCTATTAATTTTATCTTTTCTGTTTTGTATTTTAACTTGGGCCTGATTTAAACGAGTTACTCAGATGTAAATTTAACCAATACAAGTCGTTAAAAGTGAAAGAGATTCGATCTCCACAAAGACGCGTTACTATTTCTTGTCAAAAAAATGAGCAGTGGCAATCCACTTTACCCAGCAGGACGCTCAAGCAAACGCTACTACTTGTAATTCTAGATTTTGCAAATCATATTTGAGGATGCCGTTTGTATAGAGCCGGGGCTCTAATCAATTAAAGTAAAACGCACATTCAAATAACGGGGGATGTGGTTTCAATACTAGAAATCGTTGTGATAGCCTTCAAAAATAGTGTAGATCAAGCAGATTGATGAAAACTTAAAAATTTTTAAAATTGACGGTCCAAAAATATTTTACGAGATGCACTATTTCTAAAACTTGAATCTATTTTTTTTTTTTCATGTCCATGCATTTTGATGTCGCGAAGATCAATTTGATGATATTTGAACACCAAAACAACCTCTTTTAATGATATTTTTTAAGGTGGGCTCTAATTTGATTGTTTAGAGCCGAGGATATATATAAACTTTGGAGAATATCAACCATTTGAATTTGTAGATTGCTTTCTCCACATAAGTCCCACCAAACTCCTATACAATGAAATACTTTCTGGCCACATATTTAAGATACAAGTAAAAGAAATAAGATTTTTTTTTTAAAGTAATAAAAAATACAACAAAATACTCGCGATAATGAGTTGTTGACAATAATCCTATTGCAACAACATCAAATACATTTGGAAATTGCACGTGGTACTTCAATAATTCTGAAAAATAATGCATTTTTGTTATCTTTGGGGATCATAGTATCTGAAATCAAGGTAATGACAACCCTCACTTCAAAATTATCAAATTTGACAGGGCACCACATATTTAAGATGGATTGAGAAGTATGAAAACCACATGAATAAGGTGAATTATATTTTTCTCTCACCTCTTTTCAAAATTCTTCAACAATTCAAGATATCAAGATTCATTACTATTATAATTTCTCTTCAGTGCTTCCTTTGTCCTTTGTATTGTCTTATTTAAGTATCATATGGTTGATCCCTCAATCTCAACTAAATGAAACACCTTAATAAGATGCTCTAATGTGGTGTTTGTATCTATTGTACATTCCACAATTGGGGCTTTAAATTATTTTTGTAAGTTTTTTTCCATTTTCACTATTGTTGTAACTCATAGCTTTCCACTCAAAGGATGCTACTATCAATCTCAAACCCTCTTGTACTTGCAATATGAATTGAAGTATCACACAATTAATGACAAATCTGGTTTTATAATACATTTTTAGTTTTTTTTTTTCCACATGTGGCCTTTCTCATTAAATATTAAATAATGGTATGCCGACATTAAAAATCCACTATCAACTTGGCATCATTTATGACATCTTTTAGCCAAGTGACTTCTTTGTCAATATCTTCTAAAAGAAAATCTATTCTATAGGCAGCACACCATGTCTTATGAATATGAGGGAATTTCGATTCTGTGAGACCATCAGGAACTCCCTAATTCGATCCATTGTCAATCACAAATTGAACAAAATTTTATGGCCCTTCTTTCTCAATGAATTTATGAAGCACAATTTCAATAAATAATCATGCTTTTCTCTGCTCAGATATCTCATATGTATTTCTAAAAACTGAACCCCTTTGGACAAGAAGCAACAACATTGAGGAAATAATGATTTTTCATGTTAGACCAAAGATCTGATATCAAAGTGCATCCTGATTGAACACAACTTATTTTTTGAAGCTACATACGCATGAACTTCTATATTAAATTTTTGTACCAATTTAGTGTGAAGAGATGAGTAATATGGCAATATGTAACCAATTTATATTTGATACATACATGCGTCATATTAATAAATGATTGTGCATTTATAATATTAAATGTAATATTATTCAGGGTAAAAGCACAACAACTTCTTTGTCAACCAAGTATTTATCTTTCTTATTCGAAAATGGTAGTAAAGAATTTTGTTGTAAACGAGAACTAGTAGTAGAAATGTACAAATGAAGCATAAGAAATACCTAGGCTTGGCGAAATTTGATTATTTTGAGTATATGGTGTGATTTTATTCTTTTTCTTTGGGGCTTTAGAGTATACCTCGTGTATCGTACATAATTTTCCTTCTTTCATTTTTTATTAAATTCCTAGAGAAAATATAGAAAACAAAAAGAACGCATAAAAAAAAAATTTCGAAAAGATCTTTCGACCTAATAAATTTTCCTTCTTTCATTTTTTATTAAATTCCTAGAGAAAATATAGAAAACATAAGAACGCATCAAAAAAAAAACAAAAGTCGTTGGGAGACTTGATCATTTACACCAGAAGATTACCCGAAAAACGTGGCCCCATGCCCATCTGTAGTCCCTTGTTCCCTCTAGGGGCCGGCCCTTTTATTTTCCACAAATCATCGTTTTTCAATGTTCAATATGTAAACTTCTTCCTTCCCACTAAAATTTGTAACCAAAGAGGGGCACCATATTGCCCCAACACACAAATTTATGTGCCTTTGATGTGATTGATGGATAACTTCCTTAGAGCAAGGTCAAGGGTAACCTAACCCATTGATGCCTCTTTGAGAGAAAGTTATAGAGAAAGAGAGAGAGAGGGACTTTGACTTGGGTCAGTGGGTTTTTCATCACTCTCTTCAAAGAAGTATCAAATTTGATAATTAGTCACTTCATTTTTTTTGCCAAACGTTTAACTTTTTATATATTAAATATTATTTGAATAATAACACTATTTGGGTCTGGTCTATATGGATCCAGGCCGATCCTTTATTTGGACTCCGACCCAACTCTCAAGGTTCAATATTTGGACCCATACCGGGGTACGACTCCATTGCCACCCCTATTGTCACGTGCAATTGGGTTTTCAAAATGTCATTTATGCTTCTTTTTTTGAGAGAGAGAGAGAGAGAGAGTAGTTTTTTGTGTATAAGAGAGCGAGAGAGAGCTAGCTTCCTTTGTGCATTCAAGTGTTGTTGGCTTCTCAAAATGCCATTTATGCTACTGTGTTGAGAGAGAGTGAGAGAGAGAGAGCGAGAGAAAGATTTCTGCGTGTGTGAGAGAGATTCACGCATACGTGTGCGTGAGAGAGAGAGAGAGAGAGCGCTTTGTTTATGGGGTGTAGTTTGTATAATATTGCAATCTTAAACAATCAAATTAAGGCACATCTATGAATTTTATCATAATATATAATTTTGGTGTGAAAATTTTTTAATATGGCTTGATAATATATTTTCATCTCTAATTATAAAATCTTAAACGTTAAAAATAGTCCAAATCAAATATATCGATAAATATTTTTGCAAAATGCATTATTTTGAGGACTCAAAATCTTTTTTTCTTTTCATATTCATACTTCTCGATGTCGAGATGATTAATTAGGGGGTTTTCCAATATCAAAACAATGTTTTATGACGGATTTTTTAGCATCATTGTACATTTTAAGGTTCACTTTCAACCTTATATAAACCTTTTTTTTTTTTGTATTTGTACGTGTGTGTGTGAGAGAGAGAGAGATAATAAGATTGACGACAATGACTTAGGTTAACGTATGCAATAAACAATGGGAAGACGTTGACCAGAGTCAATTGGTAACGGGGTGCGGTTTGTATAGAGCCTAGGCTCTAAACAATCAAATTAGAGTCTACTTTCAAATAGTATCGGCAAATGTGGTTTCACTATTGGAAATCTTTTTGATAGCCTTAAAATATATGTTCATATTTATTTATAAAGATTAAAATTTCAAATATATTGTAGATTGACAGAGATACAAAATACACTATTTTCAAACATTGAAATCCATTTTATTCTTTTTATTCCATGCGTTATTAATTTGATGATATTTGAGCATCAAAACCACCTCTTCTAATGGAAGTTTTGAGGTAAGTTCTAATTTGATTGTTTAGACTTTAGAGCCTAGGCTCTAAAAAAACTTTTCCGGGTCGTTCACGCTTTGTTAAAAGGAAGAATTACATTTGGCTCCCTTATCCGACCGTGAAAGGAGAATATACATTAAGGAGTCACATGCTTTTCCTTACCAACGCGAATAACAAGGCTCACTTTTTATGAAGGGTGAGCTTTGTATAAGGCTGACTCCTTATGCTGTAGAAGTAAGGCACGCCTATAAAATTTATTTAGAGATATTATTTCGGTGTCTAAAACTTTGTGATGGCTTCAAAATTTTTTTTTTTTTCAGTTATAAGTTCTAAAATTTATAAAATGGTACAGATCAAGCAGATTAAGAAACACCTGAAAATCATGAATATAAACAGTCCAAATATCTTATTACAAGATGCATTATTTTTTGGAATTGAAATCCTTTGTTTCTTCATGTCCATTAATCTCAAGGTTGAGATGGTCAATTGAAGGTTCTCCAACACCGAAACACTCTCCACTATAGGATTTTTAAGGTGCACCTTACTTCAACAGTATAAGGTTGCAACCTTATATAAACTCTTTCATTTTATAAAATGTTTATTACAGGTTCATTGTGCCGACACATCAAGGACGTGATGGTGTGTATATTAGACACACTTATTAGAATTTTAGACACTTTTTCTTAGTTGGTTTTCTTGATAATTTGTTGTGGAAGTCATTATATTCGTTTAAGACTAATTGATGTATGAATATCTCAAGGAAAATTGTTTCATGCGGGCTGAACCGCATTACTACATTTGGGGTCGAAAAAGCTAAAGCACCTATTTTAAAGATGGATGCAAGTAGTTGTTTCATCTACAAATAATGGAAACTAACCGTCCAAATGTTTTCTTATTAAAATTATTATTTTTAATTTTTAAAATATATTTGTTGTTTCATATTCATGATCTCCATTTTAGAGATTACATGTCTTTAAAATTTATTTTCAAAAATCTATTTAAAAAATAGATCTATTAATATGCCTAGATTTCCACATATGCAGGCTTGGCCGCATAAAAGCCAGGTCCCATGTTTAAAAGGCTAATTTTTGAGCTACCATTTTTTATTCATATTTGTAGTCGATCACTGAGACTCATATCAACAATCACGATATCGTTATGTTGTCTAGAAAATTATCTTTGCGATAAGTATGAAAACAAAAATGTTTATAAATGGTAGAATCCGGCTCTTCCTTGTGTACATTCCAACAATCTCTAGAACAAATTTCTATCAAAATTTAGAGTAATTTATGTACGGTTTCGAAATACTTACCTAAAATACAAATTGATCTTATTTCAGGCAGAAATTATAAGGAAGGTCGGTCATCTCTTTTTTCTTTCTTTTTTTTCTACCCTCGGTTCTTAAAAAAAAAAAAAAAAGAAAAAATTGTCAATTGTTTTTTGTTTTTTCATTAGTAGGACCGTTCCCGAAACTTTAGGTGTAATGCCCAGGTGGTACAAAGTTAGAATTTATGGTATGCCATGCGAACACAGCAAAACCCCAGTAGAACAGTATGAGAAAAAATTATGCTTACTTTTATACTTCACGTGGCATCTGCTATAAAGAGTGTATGTGTGTGTTCGAATTGAGCAAAGAAAGAGGTGAGTCATGGGGGCTCTCTGCTCTCGCAAAAAATCACTTGCCCCATGCACGTTTCATATGTTAAGCTTAATCAGCATTTTCTTTTGGGTTGGTTGTTCGTGCCTGGAGAGAGAAAGAGCAGCTCTCTTGGCATTCAAAGCTTCCTTCCTCAATCAGAGCAGTGCATATGAGCGATTAAAGTCAAGGGATTGGTGTCGGTGGTGGGGAGTGAGGTGCGGTAATGAGGGTCAGGTTGTTGGTTTGGAATTGGTTTATTTGGGGGTTGCGAACAAAGAACTTAATATCAATCTCACTTCTCTTCTTAGGCTTGAAGGACTTCAGTTCCTGAATCTTGCAGGGTACAAGTTGGGTGGTTCGTTCACCATTAAAGCTGCTGAATCTCTCACTCTTGGCACTCTTTTTCTTTTAAATTAACGGTTCTATAGGAGGGCTGTGTAGAGGTTCATTATTAATATTTGATATGCTTTCTAAAGTTTACAAAACTGCGTGTGAGTGTGCGTGGTTACACGTCTTCCAATTCCTCGACAGAGTAGCAGTCTTATACAGAAACACCAGTCCTAAGATCAAGAGCAGTGACCCTCGTCTTTCTCACGCACTCTCCTGCTTCTCTCTCTCAAAATATTTGGGATACACATCACGAGAGAAGAAAAGAATTGGGGAACTACATAAGAGAGAGGAGTTTGGGAGATTCACGAGGAGTGAAACACATGATGACAGAGGGGTTTAGAAAATGATGTTTTTTTTAAATTTATTTGAGTTAAAAAGCTAAGATAAACAAAAATAAAGTTTATCTAGGGGGTTAAAAGACATAATGGAATGAATATCTATTTTAAGCAATGGTTTAAAAAGCGGATCAGTGACCCAGATCGTGCACCTCAAAAACCGATCCGGATCGGCGAATCGGCGATCCGAATCGAGAATCGGTCAGATTAAAGCTTCAAAGAAATCCGAAAAAATTATTAAAATTCATTATAAATATTTTTTTTACGAATTCAATAAAAAATTAGGGTACTTCATTAATAATTTTTATTTCTTTGCATGAATATGCGAATATTGATATGTTCTTTCCCTGCATGAACTACTATTTACCATTTAATTTACGTCACACAAAAGGATAAACATAGAATTATCATGGAATAAATATATCAACATACATGGACTACAATAAAGCATACAATTAGTAACATATGATCTAAAAATAAAATGACAGACGACGTCGTTCTTCTTCTTGGTCACTCTGGTGCCATTGATTGAATTCGTTTGACAATTCATTGATTCGATTTAAAAATGAATCATCGATATTAGCAAGCGTCTGACTATATCCAAATCCCTAAGTGTTAGTGTTCTGTTGTGTTCTCAATCCAAAATCCCCGAAGCTTGTCCATCCTTCATGCTCACCTACACTATCGTGCTCATCCCTACCCTGTTGCTATTGGGACTCGATATGTAAATAATATGGTTGGGATAGGGTGGCTTCGGAATCATCATCTCTCTCATTTTCCCTTAGACCCCCTTCCCACTCTCCCTCATTAGGTGCAATATCACCGACATCTCCGACGAATTGTGGATACGTTGGCTAACTGCTTCTTCTTTCATGCTACTCATCACCGTCTTTAAGATCTTCCTCACCGATAGCCTCAAGGAACGCTATCTTGTGCAACACTGCCTCCACCTCTTTGACTACCCATTGGTCTGCTGTGTCTGTGACAAATATTGTGTCTAAATCTATCGGCCCATAGTCTTCAAGCATCCTTTTTATTTGTCGCTCTCGGAGGTTTAAAATCATCATTTTTCAAAAAATTCGATCATGGATAAAAAGTAAAAAAAAAGTACAGTAAACTCAAACAATAAAAATTAAAAATATGGTTTAATACCGCATGATAATCAAAACCTTGTCACGATTTTCTCATCGTTTCTGAAAATCATAATTTTTCAAAAAATTCGATCATGGATAAAAAAAAAAAAAGTACATCAAATTTTCAAAAAATTCGATCATGGATTACAAAAAAATATTCGATCATGGATTACAAAAAAAAAATCACAAATTTTCAAAAAATTCAATCATGGATTATAAAAAATTCGATCATGGATTACAAAAAATTCGATCATGGATTACAAAAAATTCGATCATGGATTACAAATAATTCGATCATGGATTACAAAAAAAAAAAAATCTAATTTTCAAAAAATTCGATCATGGATTACAGAAAACAAAAAAAAGACAAAAAATTCAATCATGGATTACAAAAGAAAAAAAGAAAAAAAAAAATTCAAAAAATTCGATCATGGATTACAAAAAAATTCGATCATGGATTACAAAAAAAAAAAAAACAATTCGATCATGGATTACAAAAAATTCGGTCATGGACTACAAAAAAAATTCGATCATGGATTACAAAAATAAAATTTTTTTTTTCTTCACATAGCTACCTTACATCAGCCATTGTAACTCAAAAATCCACTTCCAAGCGAATAAATTACATCCAATTGAGTACACTTTTTGATAAACAACAATATAAGGAATCAAAACTCTAAATTATGAAGACATTATCATCAATAAATCAAATCAAATCGATTAAATTGAGCAAAAAAAAAAAACGCAGTTCTTCACAAACAACAGTCATTGAATCTAAAAAATAAAGCTCAAATTGAATAAATCAAATCAAAATGAATACATCTGATTATAAACAAGACTATAATGATTAAAAACCCTAGAAATCTAACACATTATTTGTAATATATCATGAACAAAAAATCGAAAGGCGGAAAAAAAAAAAAAAAAAATTTTTTTTTTCACAGACATCACTGTGTTCATCTAAAAAATCAAGATGTAATTGAGTAAATTAAATAAAATTGAATATGGTAAATGATAAAAGACACGATAAATATTTAAAACCCTGAAAGGTAACTCATTATTTTCAAAATAAGGACACAAATTGATCAAATGACGAAAAAAAAAAAACCCAGAGTTGTTACTTGGTTTCGTGACCCCGTGGCTTCAATCTCCAAATTACTCTGTTTTTCTCAAAGATTATCACAAATTCGTAATAGAATTTTTTGATGAACACTATTACCATCAAAATGCCTAAAAATTTTCACAGATTCATGCCCTATTTGGCATGAAACAAAAGGAAAGGCGGAAACCGTAAAACCGCAACTTTCATGATCCAAAAACACGAAATTTCTCCACCATTTAGTCCATGAAAAGGATGAAAAAAGCTGCATAAAGCCTGAATATTCGATCACATGGCAAAAAAAAAAAAAAGATGAAAAATGACAAATTTTGAAGAATCCCGTGAAAAACACTGTGCAGCCCGTGTTCTTCACGGGACTCCCCGATTCCATACAGTGAATCGACGAGTCACTGTACGGAATCGCCCGGTTCTCTCTGGATAATTTGCCGGAACCGGCATGTCCAGTGACAATTCCCGAGTCGAACCAGGCGATTCCGGTTCGACTTGGTGTTTTTTTAAACACTGATTTTAAGTTTTGAAAACTTGATATCTATATAAAAATGAAACCTAAAAATAGAGTGTACAAATATATATTTTTTATATATTAAAATAAAACTAAAGCATAAGATCTACAAAAATATTTTTGCAATATATTAATAATTTATTTAATTTACACTCATCGATGGTCAAACACCAATAGAAATTCTAAGTTTGTGCCGTCATTGACGTGGAGTCTCCGGGTTAAGGTCCCACGCGTTTGATGGGACACTTTTATTTAAAGTTTGCAACGCTTCATCCACCGGCAATTGTCTTCGGATGGACCACTTCCTTTCCAAGAAGAATTTATAACAAGTGTGTACGTTGTGCTCCCCCAAGACCATATAATGTACATAGTGAAATATTTTCAAACTAAATTGTACGATCCGCCTAAAAATCATTGGATAACTATTTTTCAAGTAAAAGTATATAAATAGACCATTTACTTTTGTTTTTTAGATTTCAAATCAAGTGGATGTAAGTATATTACTGATTAGACTCAAAATAATAAAATAAAATAAATAAATAAATAAAAATCACAGACTTCGTGACACACCCCCCCGCTCTCTCTCTCTCTATTATGTCAATATATAGAAACAGCAATTTTTCTTCCTCTCTGTATTACAGGATTCATCTACTTATCCATTTTCATCACCTTCTTCTTTGAAAGTTCACAATCAACTAACTCTCTTGTTCCCATAAATTCTCATCCTCTATTCATTTCAGTGCTAACACATTTTTTCTTATGGGTTATTTTGGTTTGTTTTGAATTACACTTTGTTTGCAGTTGCCTCACACGTTCTTCATTTTTTTTTATCTGATGAATCTGTCTTTGTTTTGTTAATTTATGCTTGGAAATTATTTCAATCTCTACTTTGTGCTGTACTGTGGATTTTCTGGTTCTATTTTGAGAAACAAATGCATTTCTTGATTCAGTCTACGATGTTTTTATATATCTATCTATCTATATATATATATATATATATATTATCAATGAAGAAGATGCTATTTTTTTTTGGTATGCTTTATTTTGGTAATGGAACGGAAAATTTGATTCTACTTTGTTGCAAGCAGGTTGAGGAATGCTGCCTTTGTCGATTTCAAGGATGATGTTTTGGCTTCTCAAGCACACAACTCAACAGGTGCTTTTAGGGGTCCCATCGGTATTTTTGTGTTTTTGGACCTTATTACATTTGAAATATTTGTCTCATTTCTTTTCTGTATAGTCACTTTATGTAGAAAGTTTTGCAACATCAATTGAAGGAAAATGCGGTCCAGATATTGAGGACTTCTGGTAAAGTAATTTTTTAGGGAGATCTTAAAGTTTTGCAACATCAGTTGGAGCAAAATGTGGTCCAGATATTGTGGACTTTTGGTAAAGTTTTTAGGGAGATCTTAGGACATAGGTAAAACCATGTTCTTTTGTTTGCTTCAATTTGTTTAACAACGAAAAATTTGCATATGGGTGGAGGTATAGATTTAGAATATTTAAAAAAATCTTCCAATAGAAGCTTGTCTTTCCTTGGTAGCTCTTTATTTGGTTGTTCTCTGTTGGGATCGTTTGCTCTCTCTTTTTCTTTGTCCATGTTAATTTTGAGCTTATCTTTTAGGTTTCATTTTTAAGTTGTGCTTGCTTTTATGTTGTTTTCACGTTTTTGATGTCTATTTCAGTTTCTTTTCTTTTTATTTGATTTAGAGGCATTTGTCAACATGATTAGTTTTGTCTGTAGAGGCTTGGAACCTAGCCTTTTATGTGGAGCTCTCTTTTTCTTTTACTTTAAGCACTGTTGTTAATTTCTAGAAGCAGGTTCTTTCTGGCAGTAAGTTTCTTTTTCATCAATATTTGCAAATAAGTGCTCTGAGCTTGTATTTTGAGTTATTGGTACTTTCCTTTCATGCTTTGAATATGTAATGCAAGTTGACATTTCTTGGGAAGGTTATATCTGTTGAGAGAGCAAGCACGTTGGCAGCAAATAAGAAGCAGAGAACTGAGGAAGTGTGTAAGCAGGATGCATCA
>NW_006499436.1:33093-43597 GCF_000471905.2 Amborella trichopoda
CTCTCTCTCTCTCTCTCTCTCTCTCTCTCTCTCTCTCTATATATATATATATATATATATATATATTTGGAATTTTTTTGTAAATGAGGGTTAGTTAAGGTGCCCACCTTATAATATAGAAGTAAGGCACACCTCTAAATTTTACCAAAAGATGTAGTTTTGCTATTGAAAATATGACCTGAAATTCTATTGTCACCCCTAATAATAAAATTTTAAATTTCAAATGTGGTTTAGATCTAGTAGATTTATAAACACGTGAACATCTTCAAAATATACAGTCTAGATAACTTGTTATATGGTAAATTAGTTTTGGGACATGAAATCTTTTTTTTTTTTTTCCACATCCATATATCTTGAGGTCGAGAAAATCAATTTGACAATTTTCTAATAATGCTCTTTTTTAGTGAATTTTTGAGGCGCGCGTCACTTGTATTGTGCAAGATTGACACCTTATATAAACTTTTTCGTGTGTAATACAGTGCTTTACTAGTTTGATACACTGGCTAAGGTAAACAAGGCCCTCAAATATGTGTTAATCACCATAATTGAAAAAAGAAACCATTCCAAATGGACGTCCCTCCTTAAAAATTGTGATGTTAGTTTGGGAACACTTTACAAAACCTTTATAAATGGACCTGAGAATGGGGTTAGTTATTTCCACCCCTAACCTGTATAAATGGGCTTCCATGCACCCTCCCCATGTCACCAATTACATCTCTCCTCCTCTTCTCATTCTTTTAATCCAAGTTCAAAGAATTTTCTCTCGAAAGTTTAGAAGATTGAAGATTTGGTGTTTTCGTGGTTTCCACGGGCTTTCTTGAACATGGTATTCAAACGGGCCCTCTTCGATTTAGTTCTCGAAGATGCGATGTTAAGTAACAGGTTCAAGAAATCTGTGGAGAATCATGAAAATCAATCATGATGCCGCATTGCATATTTGAAGGTGAATGCAATTTTATCAAAATATTGGCCACAGATTTTCCAGATGAGAATCTGTAGGTATTTGTTAATGGCGTGACTTCTATATTAGTTTTAAAATTCAAATGAAATGGTTGTTGTCATGTTCATGTGTATCAGTGTGTGTTCGTTGCTAAGAGTAAGATCAATGAGTTAAGGATAATTTGGTAGTTTGTACAAAATGAGGGACGCTGGTTTTCCATTATTTAAAAAAACAAAGGGAAGGGAAGTATTATGGGATTGGTTGCTATACTTCCTCTACAACGTAGAAGATTTATGCTTCCCCTGCCATCCAGCCGTCCAATTTTGATCAAGAGAATCACTCATCGTTTGATCTTAGATCCAACGTCTCAAAGTAATTTATTTTTAGTTTTTTTTATACAAGTTTTATGATTATAAAATTTGATACGTGCCATCTTCTCATTGGGTTGCACCTACAAAAAATATTAAAAATATTTTTTCGAGAAAAATATAATGATCAAAATACCCCTCGGAACTTTCAAAGGTAATTTGGTCATTTTATATTATTAGAAATATTTTTTTTTTTATATTTTTCACTAGTGCGAGTTTAATAGAAGATTGGACGTACAAAATTTGGTGTGAAAGTAGTTTATAGAAAAAAATTAAAAATAAAATGGTTTAGGGATGTTATATTGTGATTGGGACAATCTTAGCCCTCCGTTCTAAATAGACGGTTGGATAAGGTGAAGTATATAAGTTTTATGTTGTACGAGAAGCATAGAAAGCTTTCCCTTTCACTTATCTCAAATATGAATTGGAGATTGTTATCTATTTTTATTTGTTTTTAAGTGGATACATTTCAGTTTTGAGGATGGGATAGGAGTGCCTATGGGTCTAGATCACTGGTCATCGTGTCAGGTGAGATAGTTTAGGGAGGTGAGATAGTTTAGGGAAAGTATAAAATGAGACCATTTACTTTTGATATAAGGTGGTCAAAACAATATTGATCATTGGATGTGAAGTTGGGTGGCTGCAATTATTCCATTGGACATGCTAAAACTTCAAAAAGAAATTTTCTCAAACTTTATGACACATCTAGGCTATCAAATTGCACATCAAATAGTTGTAAAGAATTGTGACCACCTTGTATTAAAAATAAATTGTTTCATTTTTATACATTCCCGATAGTTTAACATTTCTGAATTGTGAATACCTGATGAGATGATTTGAAGAAATTTCGTAAAATTGAGAGAGCTGGGGTTCAATTTTCGAGTAAAAGAGGTCGTGGTGTCTTGTCGTGGGGTTCAAAAAATATGTATCACTTTATTAAAGTTTAATCGGATTCTAAGAGAAATTGAAATAGGGCCACTGTATTCTAGGATATTGTTCTTTTGCCAAGTGAGCATATTTCATGTAGGAGCATACCCTACATTAACTCCCTCAGGCAAAAGAGATATTTTGAAATTTGGTTTTCTCGAATTATAGGATCCACGTAGGAATCATTCGATAACTATTTTTTTTAAAAGAAATTAGACTTTGAGTTCTGAAATTTTGATTATTTTTTTTTAGGTTGGTCTTTAGGTTCAAGGTGTCACATCCCCACAATTTGTGGTCTTAAAAATACTTTTTAGTTTGAGTTTTACCTAGATCAAAATGGACAATTTTTTGATGTCTACAAAATGCTCTATCGGGAACAAACTGTATATTAACTCCCTCGGGAAAAAAGATATTGGATGAGTGAGTTGTACTTTCAAGATTAGTGATCATTCATACAAAAGGTGCTTTGATTGGGTGTCCTTTCTCTTTATACAAGTGTTTCATAACTAACTGGTCAAGTGAATTAGCCTTTAGGAAAAAGAGCCCAGGCTTAATTCGTTAGCGATTGACGATTTGTAATGCTACGTCCTAGGCTCAATTCCTATCAAGGGATTAGCTTTTTGGAAATCAATTGGAAAATATTTTTGTTATATTTTTCTCTAGTGCGAGTTTAATAGAGGATTGGATGTGACAAAATAGTTTATAGAAAAGAACTTAAAAATAAAATAGTGTAAAGACGTGACATTGTGATTAGGATAATCTTAGCCCTCCATTAAGAATGAACGGTTGGATAAGGGGAAGTATACAACTTTTATGTTGTAGGAGAAGCATAGAACGCTTGCCCAATAGTAAAAAGGTATAATATTGGGAACCAAGCAATTCGGCCGATCTGGATCACCTGATTCCCCAACCAAACTGAGCAAATCCGAATAAGTTGGGCTTATTCTCGGTAACCTAACACGAATTTTAAATCACTGCCTTCGGTAAAATGTATTAAACTTGCACTAATATATGAGCCATTTAGTTTCAAGGGCAGTTTAGAGGGGATTTTTTCTGGTGAATGTAATTTCTACCCGAATTAGGGTAAAAATATTTTCTTCGTCCCTTCTCCATTAGATGGTCTGAAAATTTATTTTCCCTCTTAATTTCTACATTTAAATTTTAAAAAATGGTATAGAGGCAAGATTCACAAACTTTAATAGCTAAAATCCTTTCCTCTTTTCATATCTCGAGGTCAAATAGTTATTTGAGGGTTTTCAAGCCTTAAAACTATATTTTTCTATTAGCTCCCATTGTAGCATACTATGCTTCTACTCCCTCATGCGAAACACTGATTTAGAAAGGTTATTTTAGTCAAATTTGTGGGAACTACATAAGAAATACTAGATGACAACTTTAAAAAGAAAAAAAATTGAAATTTGAGTTTTCTGAACTTAGATCTAGCTCTTCAAAATTGGACGGTCTCTATTCAATCTTGATGCATTATTTTTTGGGTGCGGTTTCTATAAGGTTGCAACTTAAACAATCCAATTAAGGCGCACCTCCAAATTTTATCATAACATATAATTTTGGTGAAAACAATTCTTAGGATTATCTCAAAATCTATTTTTCATATCTAATTATAAAAGGTTAAAAGCAAGTAGATCTATAAACATATGAAAATATTGAAAATGGATGGTCTAGATAAAGTATTGCAAGATGCACTATTTCTGGGATTCAAAATTTTTTATTTTTTTTTTAATTTTTATATTCATACATCTCGATGTCGAGATGATCAATTAGAGTTTTTTTCAACATTAAAGCAACATTTTCTGATGGATTTTTTGTAATACTACATTTTAAGGTTGCAACCTTATATAAACTTTTCCCTTGTTTTTTTTAGAACATAGAGAGTTTATTTTGAAAATAAAAAATTATAAAGATTAGTTTATAGGTTGTAGAGATTACATCTGCAAGATTTGAGATCTAAAAGGTATTTCTAGCATGCCTTGTACCTGAGGGAGTAAATAGATAGTGTACTCCTGGGAGTAGAAAATCATTAGGCTTTTTCTATTAAGCCTTACAGTTATAGTATTAAGATCAGGCCTTCTATAAACTTTAAATTGCTTTCATAGCTTTAACCTTTTATTTCGTTTAGTTTGCAAAAACGATATCGCTGCTGCTGACCTTCAGCTAACTGGCGATGAAATTGTAAAGGGTGCGGTATATATAGAGCCGAGGCCCTAAACAATCAAAGTAAAGCGCACTATCAAATAGTTTCGAGAAATTATTTTTTAATATTGTAAATCTTTGTGATAGCCTTAAAATATATTTTTTATCTTCAATTAAAAAATTTAAAGCTTAAACAATAGTGTAGATCTAGCAGATTTATGAAAACATGAAAATCTTGAAAAAGTGATGGACCAAAAATGCGCTACAAGATGCATTATTTCCAAAATATAAAATCCATTTTTTTTTCTCATGTCCATGCATCTTGATGTCGAGATAATCAATTTGAAGATATTTGGGCATCAATACAATATTTGAGGTAGGCTCTAATTTGACTATTGAGAGCCTCAGCTCTATACAAACTTTAATGTACTCGTGTTAATATACGTCATCATGGTTTGATTTGCGGGATGTCGGAGATGAAGAATGTTAGAGGAGGGACTGCGCTATTTGGAATAAATTAGAGGAAAAAGTTTATATAAGGTTGCAACCTTAAAATGTAGAATTACAAATGCACCTCAAAAATCCATCTGAAAAAGTTGTTTTAATGTTAAAAAACGTTCTAATTGATCTCTCGATCTTGCCATCGATATATATGAATATAAAACAGAGAAAGATTTTGAATCTCAATAATAGTGCAACTTAGAACATATTATCTAGACCACCCATTTTCAAGATTTTTATATGTCTATTGATCTACTTGATTTTAACCACTTTTGGAGTTTAAATTGTATAATTAGATATGAAAATATATTTTCAAATAATCCTAAAAATGTTTTACGCCAAAAGTACATGATAAAATCTAGAGGTGTGCCTTAATTGGATTGTTTGAGGTGGCAACCTTATAGAAACCAGACCTTAAATTAGAATCTACAATCTTTTTTAAAGGGGCACATACCCATACCTCCTCCCATGATTCAGAGTCATATATACACCCTCTGTATACACCCTCCTCCCATGAACGTCGGCATGGTTGATGGGGTGCATGAAATATGTCTCATTTTAGTAAATTTTGGTTGGTTGCTAAGAGAGATTCATATAGGATAAAGATGTCAAATTCCCACATATTTACCCAACTCTTGGTATTTTCATTTCCACTTTGTACATTGGATTTCAAAGGTAGTTGTGAAATTTATGAAGGTACATGCAGGAGTGGATCTTCATAAGTTTGGGTGGGTATTTACACAAAAGCCATTAGTGGAGAAAATATAGTAGCGAGTTTATTTCAAGAATATATAGGGAATGGCGTTTTATTTCTGGGGATATATTTGGTCATAATAAAGTTATAAGGCGTTATTGTAAAAATTTTTCTTCTCCTTCATATTTTTATATCTAAAAATTTAAGGGAAAGTATAGAATTAGATCGTTTACCTTTGATACAATTGGTCACATTAATCTTGACCATTGGATGTGAAATTGGGTGGCTGCAATTATTCCACTTACTAAGCTCAAATTTCAAACGAAGTTTCTCAAACTTTGTGATGCATTCAAGCTATCAATTTCTCATCAAATAGTTGTAAGGAATTGTGACCACCTTGTATCAAAAGTAAATAGCCTCATTGAATATGAAATATAATTGTTATTGATGTGATCTTGATTTTGAAAAATATACTTAATGTTCATTTTTCATATAAGATAATTATTGATGGGGTTTTTGGGGCATGCTTTCTATACTTCCCCTCCCTATTCAACTATTTATTTTGAATGGATAGTTGAGCTGACCCCAATCACAATGTCACACCTCTGCACAATTTTAATTTTAATTTTAATTTTAATTTTTTTCTACAAAATATTTTGATATTAAATTTGAACTTTCACTCCTCTCTTAAATCTCTTAAATCACACTTCTAAAAAGTATAAAAAAATATTCTCAATAAAAAAGATGACCAAAATTCTTTCAGGATATTTTGGTTATTGTAATTTATTGAAGATATTTTTTTAATATTGCTTTCAAGTGCTCCATTGCAATGATGGTACAACTAAAACTAAAATACTCTGAGGCATTGCAATGATGCTACAACTAATACTAAAATACCCATAGGCATCGGTCAGTGGCTCATTTCATCCAAATTGAACGGCTGGATGGGAGGAAATATATAACATACTTCTAGTAGAAGAAGTATAAAAACTCACTTAATTCAAAATGAACGGCTGGATGGGAGGAAGTATATAACATACATCTAGTAGAGGAAGTATAAAAACCTTTCCTAGAATTATGTATTTTTTGTCCCCCTTATTGATACGGTAGAAATAGTATACTATTCCGTTCTTTTATTTGATGGCTTTGGGGTTTTGTTTGGTGTATTTTTTGCCCCCCCTTATTGATACGGTAAACATAGTATACTATTCCATTCTTTCATTTGATGTCTTTGGGCTTTTTTGTTTATGTTTGAATTGTTTCTTTCTACCATAGGAAATTTTGAAAAACAAAATAGCGAAGATTTATATACGGTCTAGAAAACATTTTTGGTATTACAAAATGGACCATATTTTATGCAATGTTACACAGAGATCCTGACTTTTGTGATTTACTTTTATTCTCCAATTTTGCACTCATTGGACCACGTTTTTCTATTTTTTATTTTTTATTTTTGTGGTTTTTTGGGCCATTAGTTTCCCTTGATAGCGTAATCAGATATTGGAAGCATAGGATGACCCATAGTTGATTATAGCTAATAGACCAGTCCAATGTTCCCAGCATTAGACTATTATTTCATCTTAGTTTTGATTAATTTGGTTTAAAACTTCAAATAAGTAAAAAAGCATACTATAATCACTTAACTCCTATTCATGTCGATTTATCAGTGTAATTAATAGGACCACCTGATCCATCCACTCTATATCATTTTAGGTAGGTTCCACCTTTTCTCTATTGTCACTGCAGAAAATCTTCCCTGAAAAATTTTCTTATGCATTTCATTAAAAATAAAAAATCACTAATATATGATTCATGTATGGGGTAATGATTTTATTCAATTTCTTATAATGAGAAATTTATGGTTAACAATGATGTAATATTCCACAGATTCTTTGACAATGGAAGCACAATTTGACCCATTTTAGGGGGATATTTTTCCCATTTTTGTGTTTTTGAGAGTTATACAAATTTTTGGTTTGCCTTATATAGTTGGTCCTACTTTGTTGAGCTTATGGTGCATGGACAAATTTCAATATTGAATATCTTAATGTATATCGTTGAAATATAGAATCATTGAACCAGAGATTATATCTTTGAAGCCAAACATAATTATACCAATAACCATGGCCCTAAGCAGCGACCTTTCATTTGTCTGATGGACCTTTTTTTCTGTGTTGCATTATGGTATGTGATTATCAACACTTAATCTAATTAATCAAGCCCAAATATTTAATGTTTTTCATTGATAGAGGTAGATATCTCATTCTTCCATACAATGTAGAATATCAAGTTATTAGCATTTGATTTCTAATATTTCAGAGAGATTAAACCAGCAATGGTTAAGATACAATGTTTAAAAATGTCTGACTATGTGCAATACACTAAGAAAGAAAACATATTGGAAGAATTAGTCAATCAAGTTATAGAAGCATTCAATTGCTATTATGATCTATGCATTAAATAAATTCTTACACGGTAAGAACAATAATAAAGAGGGAGCTAAGAACAATAATAAAGAGGGTGCTGAATTACATGGGAAAACTGTTCCCAACGCCTATAGGCAAAAATGAGCAGTAATTTTGTCTATCTTCATCACCATCCAAATTTCATCGCATGGTCATAGCTGTCCGGTATTATTTCAATTTTAATTTTTTTTTTTACAAATCCAAATTACTTGAAATTTGGAGCGTGTGTATATCTTAGTGAGATGTACCTAATAAACATATGGAAAAAATAATTCACAAAATATAAATTGACCAAAATACTTCTGAAAATTAACAAGGGTATTTTGATCAATTTATATTTTACGAATTATTTTTTTCATGTTTTTATCAGCTGTGCTTCACTTAGATATACACACGCTCCAAATTTCAGATTATTCCAATAAGTAAAAATAAAATGAAAATTGAAATACTACCAGATAACTCCGTGCGATGAAGTTTGGAATGTGATGAGGGTAGGCGAAATCACTGTTCATTTTCGCCTATAGGAGTTTTGTAGTATCTTTCAATTACATGTTCTATAAATTTTGTATGTGTGTTTACTGTGATGTATATTTTTTGAATTAATACAAAGCATTATGATATCTTTTACTTATAATATGCATCACGATATGGTGATATTGAAAAAAAATGTCAAGTCACCCAAGTCAAAGATAACCACGACATAAAGTAAACGGCGTTGTATACAATGAGACCATCCGATGTGAAATTCGATAGCTTGGGAGTGTCATGAAGTTTGAGAAAAATTTTTTTGAACTTTGAGCAAGGTCAATAGAATAAATGCGGCCACCCAATTTTACATCCAATGGTAAAAGATTATTTATGACCACCTTATACCAAAGGTAAATGGTCTCATTGTAATCTTTGCCCAAAGTAAAGTATGACTTAGCTGTACATAGACGAAAATCTTCCCCTCATGACGAATCTTTCTTTCATGACAAATTGAAGATGGATCGATTGCCGAAAGTAGGACATAATTTGGGAAATTTTTTGAAAGGCCATTTTATGGGAAATTATAGTTGGAAAGAAATATGATGACTTTTGTGGGAAGTATCCCAGACTTTGAGGTTATTTTTTTTTTTTTAGTTTTGGAGAAGTTCAAAGATCTTATTAAAAGTTCAAAGGGGTTACAGGGAAATTATGGAAATACAACATCAGAAACCACTAAGTTGGTTAGGGATGTGCCATTCTTTGATAGAGTATAGGGAAATTATGGAAATACAACATCAGAAACCACTAAGTTGGTTAGGGACGTGCCATTCTTCGATAGAGTATCTACCAAAACATTGGCCTCCCGATACACATGAGCAAAGGAAAAAGAAAAGGAAAGATAGAAAAAACTTGAAGCAAGAAGGAACGCAATTCCCAAAAAACCTTCTTCTCCCTCTTACACCAGTTGATAACATTTAAAGAGTCCCCTTCCCCCATACAAATTGTCCCAATGTGTTTCCCACCGAAGAGCTTAAGACCTTGAAGAAGAGCAAAGAACTCAGCATAATTTGTAGATTTCTCCCCGAAGGACCTGCATAAGTGAACATAATTTTGCCTTCCCAATCCCTCACAACACCTCCAAAACCTGCTGAGCCCAGATTCCCTAAGGAGCTACCATCAAAATTCAACTTAAAAGTTCCCCTAGGACGGGAAGACCGTTAGCTTCTTGGCTTACAGTTGCGGACCCCCAAATGTAGGTGGTTAAAAAAATTACACCTCATATCAGTTTCAACAATATCTTTCCCCATTTTAGAGATCGATAAATACATCCATATAGCATGAAGAATTTTATCCAAGATTCTAATAGGAGGCAAACAAATAGTTTCGAGGTTATTAAGAGCAAGATCATGCATAAAGTTTGGATATGGTTTGAAATCGCATAAGGAAGGTAGAGGAACTTCTAAGTTAGAGATCCCTTT
This sequence comes from Amborella trichopoda, assembly GCF_000471905.2. The sequence goes on from NW_006499436.1 coordinate 43,086, forward strand.
GAATATGCATTATGTCATTAATCTGAATGTGGTTAACATAAGGCTGAAAGGAAGGTGGGTGTCTCTAATGGCTAGTTGTTTTCAATTAAACTTTGATGGTAGCTTTTGGGAAATCCAGGATTGATCGCTATTGGAGGAGCTCTTCATTAAAGTGTGATCTTTTGCTTTGTTCATCCAATTGGAAGAGTTGTTTGTATTAGTGATGGTCATGTCTTTTGCTTTGCTCGTCCATGTTGATGTGTCTCAACAAATCACGTTGAATTGACGACACTTGTACAAAGACTTCAATTGATAGTGGACAAATTTGGTGGGGTTTTTTAAAGATCGAAGGGGACTCCCAAAAATATAATTACTTGCTGTAAAAGGAAGTGACGCCACCATGGAAATTGCGATCCATGTCCTTAAAACATGGCTAATGATATGGTAGATGGATTAGCTAAGCTTGGGCTTCTATTTTGTATTTATAAGTATCTGATTCTTTGTTTATTTGAAGAGCTGTAACCTTTGATTGA
>NW_006499436.1:61977-72282 GCF_000471905.2 Amborella trichopoda
ATTCTCTGTCTCTAACAATCTCTTCCATTAAGTTTATTCTAAAATTCTAAAAAATTATATTTTTAAATATTTGAAGTGTTATTTCGAAAATTGATGCCCATTCGAATAATTTATATATTGATAATCAAATATTTTATTTACTTGCATTATAAATCTTGTGATGTATTATTTTTCTTACAGTTGTCAATAATACATTTTAAATTAAATGATATTATAAAATATTTTAAAATTGCTATTATTTATAAAATAAAATATAAACCAACAATTTTCATTGCAATATATAATATTATAGTTAGATAGGTTGTAATAATTTTGGATTATAGTTAGTTAGGTTGTAATAATTTGGTTTTTTTGTTTTTTAGTGGATTAGGATTTTCCAGCAATTCGATATTTTAGTGGCCATTTTTTTATTGATTTAATCAATTATTTATGTAGTCAATGTATGATTATATACTTTATCCATGGTAATTCTATGTTTTTTATTTTATGTGATGCAAATTTAATGGTTAACATCAGTTCATACAGGAAAAGAACATCTTAATTATTGACAAATTGATTAAAAATGAAAGTTAATAATGTAATACCCATATTTATTATTGGATTCTTAAAAAATAACATTTATAATGAATTTTTATAATTTTTTTGGATTTTTTTTAAGGCTTAATAGGACCGATTCGGTCGATTCCGGATCCGGATCGCCGATTCACCGATATGGATGGGTTTTTTAGGTGCTTTATCCGGGGGCTCCGATCCGTTTTTTAAACCACTGATTATAATATTATAGTAAACATGATTAAAAAAGTATTAGAAAATGTTTCCATATCATATGATTAAACATAAAAATAAAAAAAAACCCCAATAAATTCTAATATTATGATATTAAACAATTCAAAAATAAATTATCCAAAAAAAATGAAAATAGATTTATCAAAATTAAAAAAATTAAAAAAAAAGCCTATCGACAACATGCACGATAGTTACAAAAAAATAAAAATAAAAATCAATATGGAAATAAATTTACCAAAAAACAACTTTAATAATTATTTGGTACTCCAATTAAGTCATTTAATTAGAGAAATATGCAGATGAGGCTCATTGAATATGTCACGCTAATTTGGAAACATGATATGCTAATATTTATAATGTAATTGACACACTCGTTAATAACATTAAACTAATTGATATGCTCATTAATTCATTTTTTAGAACATAATTAAAAAACTAACCCTTTATATATTTTAATATTTTGATACGAAAAAAAAATTAAAAAGATATTAAATTCAAAAAATAAAAAAATGACGTATTCACTTCCCTAAGTTTTCACTCCATTTATTGTTATAAAGAAAAAAAATTTATTGCTTTTAATAAGTAGCATATTAATGAATTTAGAAATGGGAGTGCCATAACATTTAATAATTAGTGTTTAACAAGTAGCGTATTAATACATTTAGAAATGGGAGTAGCATTTAATAAGTAGCGTATTAATACTTTGAAATGGGAGTGCCGCAATATATTTTTAGAGGTGCTTGCATTTAATAAGTAGCACTTAAAAAAATGTTAAGGGTGCTTGGTTTAAAAAAATAGGAGTGCAGCGTAGAGTACTAATGTTGTGAATAGGTTGGGGGAATTGTCTCACATCTAAAAGTGGGAGAGTAAATTGATGATATAAAAGCCACAATTTTATATATGTCAACAACAAAATAAAGAGGACGTGGGATGCATCAGTTGCCTTCCACAATGCCTCTGGAGAGAACTGACCACACTTGGTAAGTTAGGTAGTAGTGGGCAACGTGTGGCGGGTAGGGTATACCTGATTCACTGTAGTAGAATCCCACCCAATAGTGGGCCACCCGGTTCATTGTAGTAGAATTCGACCCAGTCGTGGGTAATGTGTGGCGGGAATTCGACTCAGTAGTGGGTAATGTGTGGTGGGTAACCCGGTTCACTGTAGTAAAATCCGACCTAGTAGTGGGCTGATTCATTGTAGTACAATTCGACGCAGAATCAATCGATACGTTTTTGTGTATGAATCGGAACAGGGTGGCCGTCAACATAAAATCGACGATTTTGCCTGATTCACTGTTGTGGTTGTGTTTAGTCGAGAATCGACGATTTTACTCTAAACACGCTCGACTTCTGATATTGTGTGGGAACTTTTGATATCGTGTGGGTTCTCGACGATTCTACTCTAAACACGCCCCACTTTCGACATTTTGTAGGAATTGGAACGGGGTGGCCGTTATCTTCAACTATTTGGGCTTAGGAAACCCATTTGTAACATTAAAAAAAAAAAAATTGGTTCAATATATCAAAGTATCAAACAATAGACCGTTTGGTGAAAATAGAAACCGAATGATCCCAAAATATATAAATCATGGGACTATTTTTTGTTCAAAAAATGAAATAGATCTCTATTTTAATTTCCCATATACACAATTACAAATTTTCTATTATATTTTATTCTAATATATTTTTAGTGCATGGGGTTGATTCTAGTTCTGAGCCTGCCCCCCATGTAACTATTGGGTTGAGTCTTAGTGAGGTTCAACGCGACTTGTGTACGTCCTATATTAAAATGAAATTTACCAAAACACACTTTAAAGTTGAACCATCTAACATTTCACTTTGTTGGCTCTGTGTGGTCATTAAAGGCCTTCTAAATGCTTGTAAAATGAATTATATAGTAGAACATGAACTCAATGAGAGTGTGGTCCCATGTGGATCATACTAAGTAAACGATGTTTGTTGATACTAGACTGTATTTAACGTGCTAGGTCAGTCTAGTTGGGAAAAACCCATGTTACATGGACATAGAAAAACAAACCGATGAGGTTTAGATATGTTATCCTTTGATGAGGTCGGAGTATGCCCGAAAGAGTGAGCTGATGGATTGTGTGACCCTTGTATGTGATGGAAGCCTTTAGAGACGGAGCCAAAGTCTCGTCATTTGTACCATCACAGTATGCACATTGATAGCCATTTTTAAGAAAGTGAACCATCTTTCAAGATGAATTGTGTGCATGTGCGAGAGATACCCCCTGTGCACGATTGAGTAATGGATTGCATCAGGTCAGGATGACCTTGGTTTCGTCTCCAGGGTTCATGAAATCCATATGCTGGGACTGCGACCTCTTGTCCATTAGATAAACTTTTGGTGACCCACTAATGATCTCCTATATGAACTGTAGGTCATGGGTAATGCAGGGTTGGTTTGAGCAAGCATGTGTTATCCGAAGTCCGCAGTTGGAGATGGAGTGTCCAAGTGCATATTGATTCCTAAACCATATAGATCATTTTTCTATCAAAGTATTTAATTTTGTTTATTTTAATAATATATAATTTTTTTTTTAGAATTGTTATTTGAAATTTTCTAAGTCTCTATATATTTTATTTATCAAATTTAAATTTATAAAAACAGATATATTGATTTAAATATTCAAATAAAAATTTTATATTTTTTGAAAAATATAAAAAAATAATATAATTGTATGGGAGGCCCAATAGGACTTTTGGGCCCACCATAGCAAAATAGGTGGGGCCGATTATGTGCCACAATAGGTGGCATGCCCCACCTAGGTAACCTTCTATTTTATTTGATCAAGCTCTAAAGTTTGAGAGATAAACTTGTGTTGTTTTAAAAAAGCTTAAATCTTTACGAAAATTTTGAATGAAATTTTTGTATGTATGAGAAGACTGATGCATAAAAGAAGAAATGATAATATTATCATATATTAGTTTCTTATTTGAATTAATTGATAAAAAAATTATTTAGGAAGTGAGGAATAATGGTTCTAACACCTTTTATGGAATGTTGATAGTCCATATATGGAATTGAGAGCTCATATCTCTTATTCCACAAGTCACCCAGGATCAATTGTGCATATTCAATCTCACATGAGTGGCAAGCCATGGAAAACAGTAAAAAACCTTAATTCTATTCAAACACTATAAAAATGGGAGTACCCTACCCAAAATCTCTACACCATATTGCTTACACCTAAAATCTCTCTCTTCTGTCTCCCATAAAAAAAGAAGGGGTACGTCCCATCTCTTGAGTTTTCTCTCTCTCTTGACCAAAGAAGGGGGCTTGCCCCACTCTAGAAAGTCTTTTTCTCCCTCTCTCATCTTGGAAATTCTCTCTCCTCTCAAAGAAACCCTAAAAGGGGGCGCACCCCACTCTCTCTCTCTCTCATGGTGTCTCTCGTGTCTCTCATCATCTCTCATATTACATTGGGGTTAAGTCTATAGGGGTGAGGTAGAAAGAGAAGTATCTCTGTCAAACTAGGTTATCAAGGGGGTTCACCTAGCTATTGAATTTGTGATCAATGAGGTTTACGTTCTATTGGTGTGGCTTGTCCAAATCTTGCTTTCCTGGTTGAGATTGATAGTTGACAATTAGATCCTGCACCATCAGAAGGTGGTGACTCAGTGTGTGGTGTAAGAAGGCCAATTGAAGTAATATCTGACACCCTCTTTTATTTCTTACTTATTTACTTATTGTCTTCTCCATTCCAAAGCATAGGTTCTTTTTTCTTTGTTATCGAAAGAAAGGTTTTGAATGGCTTCAAGCTCTTGAGATCCTAGTTTTATTCTTTTATTTTATTTTATTTTATTTGAAGTTGTTTTATTGTAAAATGACTACTTGTAAGTGGTCTAAGTCAAGAAGAAAAAAAAAAAAATTTAAAATAAAATAAAATTAAAAGAGCATATACTCCGGTTAGATCATACGAGTCATTCTTTCACACTTAAGAGGTGCGTTTTGATAAATTTAAAAACTCAATTTGATCTGTTATTTGACAAGCATTCAAAATTAATGAATGAGAGGCTATTTGTAATTAGATAAATATAGATGAATAAGATGCTAAATAATTCTAATGTAAGGATTAATTTTGTAAATTTCCCAAATAAGGTGTACATACAAGCGTACCATACATGGTTTTTCAACAATCTTTTACCCTACAAGGTGGCTCTATTTTATAGTGTATCCACTTTTAACTTTGTTTTTCCCCAAAGGCAATTTATATAATGATATTTTTCCTTTGATACAAGATGGTCACACTTAATCTTGACCATTGGATGTGAAATTGGGTAGATGCATTTTTTTCATTGACCAAGCTCAAAGTTCAAATGGAATTTTTGCGAACTTTGTGACACACTTAAGCTTTCAGATTTCACATCAGATGGTTATAAATAATTGTGACCTCCATAAACTAAAGGTAAATGGGTCCATAGTATACAATCCGTTATTTTATACCTCATAACTCTATGTTTTCTTTAGTTTGATACGGTGCTTGAAAATCTTGCAAAATAGAAGGTTCAGATAAATTATTACAATATTTATTATTTTTATGATTTCAAATATATATATATATATATATTTGTCACGATCCATATATTTTAAGGTCGATAAAATCAATTTGAGAATTTTCCAAAATCAAAACACTTTTTCGTACTGGTTTTTTGAGGTGCACCTTACTTGAACAGTGTTTACTTGAACAGTGTAAGGTTGATGCCTTTATTTAAACCTTTTCATCTAATATAAGGTAAACAAGCCACTCAAATATGTGCTAATCACCATAACTGAAAAAAGAAAACACTCCAAATGGAATGGTTGTGATGTTAGTTTACAAAACTGCCAAGTGAAGCAGAATGGTTGAGAAGACCGGGTCATGCGTGTCAGATGAGGTTGGTTATTTTCACCCCCAAACATGTATAAAAGGACCTCCATGCACCCTCCCCATATCACCAGTTATATCTCTCCTCTGAACGAACTTTCTCTAGAAACTTCATATGATTGAAGATTTGATGTTTTCATGCTTTCCACAGGCATTTTTGAACATGGTATTCAGACGAGCCACCTTCGAGTTAGTTCTTGGAGATGCAATGTTGAGTAACAAGTTCAATAAAGCTGTGGATAAACATGGAAACAATCATGATGCTTTATTGCATAATTGAAGGAGAATACAATTTTATCCGAATGTTGGCCACAGAGAATTTTTCAGATCATTATCTGCAGGTATTTGTCAATGGCGCCAATGCCAAATTAGTTTTAAAGTTGAAATGAAATGGTTGTGGTTGTGGGCATGTGTATTTGTGTGTGTTCGTCGAGAAGACTAAGATCAATGAGTCATATGGAGGATAGTTTTGTAGTTTGAACCAAGTGAGGGACGCTGGTTTTCCACTGTTCAAATGAAAACAAAGGGAAGGGTAGAATTATGGGTTTTTATTTATTTATGTCAAATATGAATTAGAGACTGCTAACTATTTGTATTTGTTTTCTAGTAGGTACATTTCCTTTTTGAGGGTGGGATTTAAGCGTCCATGGGTCTTGATCACTTGACATTTGATGAGGGTGAGATAGTTTGGGTTGTGAATATCCGATGAAAATAATGGAAAATTTCTTGTCAATACATAAAAAAGAGACTGGGTTTGATTTTTATGGATCACGAGTAAATGATGTGGGGATGTCAAAAAGATGTTTAATTTTAGGAAAATTTAATGGGATTGTATACTATGAGACCATTTAATTTTGGCATGAGATCACAATCAAATTTTAGGCATTAGATGTGAAATCCAATAGATAAAAATGCATCACAATAGTAGAAAAATTTTATTTTGGACTTTGTGTCTTGACACATCATCAACCAATTTGTTTCGAATACAATGTCATAATTGATTGTAAGCTCCTTGAATTAAAAATAATTATTATTGTAAATTCATTGTATTAAAAATAAATGGTCTCATTGTATACATTTCCAATTTTAATTGGATATTAAGAGAACTAAATGGGCTCAGTGTATTGTATGACATTGTTGTTTTGCCAAATAAGCATGCAAACCATCCTCATGTGGGAGCATACAGTACATTAAGTCCCTCGGACTAAAGAAACATTTTGAAATTTTTTTATTTGAAAACTTGAGATACACCTATGAATCATAGATGATTATTTTTTAAAAGAACTTAGACTTCCGCAACACTCAAATCTTGCCCTCCAAAAATTTGAATTTTTTTTTTTTTTGAGATTGGCCTATAGTTTCAAGAGGTTATGTCTCTAAAATTTGAGGTCTTAAAAATACCCTTAGTCTGAGTTTTACCTGAGATCAAATGGACAATATGCTCTTAAAGGAGCAGCATATATTTTAACACATACAATATATGCTCGATCGAGTGCAAGCTGTATAGTAACTCCCTCGGGCAAATGCCAAAAACTTGAGGAAATATATGAGCGATTTATTTAGAAAAATTAGGAAAAGTTAAATTTCGAGGAATATAGGGATTCCGTCCACACAAGGCTCCAACGCATTATTGTAAGATTATGTCTTTTGCCTTAAAAAATTTTATTTGATAAACTACATATGTATCGGATTCTAAACATGGGGTTAACATATTCTACGAAGTTCTTGTCATTTACATTTCGTAAGTAAATAAAAAATATACGTAAATTGGCATGGCAACGGGTCGGGTCTGGTCTCGGCCAGGGTTTGGCCGGACTTGGACCCAGATCTAAAAAAACGATATGGACCCAAACCCGGCCCGTCCCAAAAATTAAAATACCTATGAACTAAACTGTATTTAAATATATTTCATATATTGAGACCCAAAAAATATTACTAAACCCGAACTCAGACCCGACTGGATCTGGACCTGAATAATATTCGGGTCCAAAATTTAGACCTTAAACTGACCCACCGGGTCCAATTTTTTAACCCCTACCTTAGATTAGGTCTACCCTTGTATCCCGAGTTGGGCCCGGGTCTGTTGCCACTCCTAGCTTCCAAGTTGGGCCCAGGTCTGTTGCCACCCCTAGCTTCCATGTTTCCTCTGACATGATTATACTTGGGCCCAGTTTGGAGGGACTTGTCAAGTGATATATTTTTTCTTCCATTAGATGGCCCAACTCTAGTTTCCCCAACTTTTAAACAATTAATGTAGGATGCCTTGAAAATTTTATCCTCTCTGTTAGGAGATTTAAAGTTTTAAAAATGGTACAAAAGCAAGACGCACATCTTTCAATACTAAAAACTCTTGTGCCCTTTTTCATATTGATGAATCTCGAGTTTAAAATGGTTATGTGAAGGTTTTCAAGCAATACAACATTTTTTTTTATGGGTGAGGTTTGTATAGAGCCGATGCTAAGTAAAGTGCACATTCAAATAATATCGAGAAATATGGTTGCAATATTGTAAATCATTGTGATAGCTTGAAAAGATATTTTCATTTCTAATTATAAAAGTTCAAGCATGAAAAACAGTGTAGATCTATGAAAACTTGAAAATCTTTAGAATTGACTGTCCAAAACTGTATTACAAGATGCACTATTTACAGAACTTGAAATCTATTTTTTCTCATGTCCATGCATATTAATGTCGAGATGATCAATTTAAGGATATTTGGGCATCAAAACAACCTCTTCTAATGAAATTTTTGAGGCGCACTCTAATTTGATTGTTTAGAGCCTTGGATCTATATACACTTTCTCCTTTTAGAATTTGATATTAATTCAATTGATGGAATTACAAAGTCCAACTAACAATGGCTAGTAGTAATGCATTTGGATGTTGATGATGTTTTGAAAGGCATTAGATGCCACTAGGATGAGGTTTTGGAGTCACAATAATATTTGGGATGTGTTCTGGTTTCGGAAGTATATCAAAAACCAGATGCCTGAGTTGGCCAATTCACCAAATGCTATTGCTCTATGTGAAGGCTTGACAATTTTGGTTCTTAGATATCTTTGTCCATTTTTTAACATATTTTACCATTGTACACCTATATATCACATACAATAATGCCCACATTAATACATTACACACCACATGTATGACAAGATACTGTTGATGCTCATAGAAAACAAAGGTGCATTCTTCCACATGCATAGATAGACATGCCTAGTTAGATACATGTACATTTGAACATACATGACTGCAATTGCACTGCTGCCAAACCAAGAGTAGTTTGATATCAAATAGCCAATTAATGGATATAAAAGTTGAATGAACTAAAAAATATTCACAGAACCTATGCATTCCCATAGCAGTCTTAATTCGATGAACCCCATGATAATAAAGTACAAAAAAATAACAATATTTTTAAAAATAAAACGAAAGCACTTTCATAGATCATTATAGAGGTCAAGTCTCTTGTAGCTTAGAACCCCAAGTTAATAAAGAACAACAAAAAAAACCTTTATAAGTAAAACATCAAACACTGAGTGTGTTAATTATTGACACTGATGTCTACTGTTAAATCTTTTAAAAATCCCAAAGAACTGTAAAAACCCACCAGTTTCGAATTCAAGTGACTAAGTGATTTTTCCATTGTGGTAACTGAATAATGTTTGAGCAAAATAATTTTTTTTTTAGCAAAACAAAGTGGGAAACAAATACTCGAGCAACTAAAAAATCATGTTAACAAAAATACTACATGAAACGTCACGTGAAATTCATACATGTGATCTCAGTTGTAAAAATCCATCATCAAATTGAGCAGTTGGCAGATGATTTTCAGCTTAGTTGAGAAAAAATGAATAGATGTTGTAATATGTCAAAATCGATCACCAAATATCGGATTTTCAATGAAATTAGGACTAGAATCTTGTGACTTAACTCCATGATCTACAAAAGCCCTAGATTTTGATTGAAACCAAAATTGAATAAAAAATCTGGAGTATGCCAGATTTGTTCAACTCAGTTCTCAAAAATTGAGTCGATATCAGATTTTCAATGAAAATAGGAATTGAATCTTGCGACTAACTCCATCATCTACAAAAGCCCTAGATTTTGATTGAAAAAAAAAAACATTAAATAAACAATCTAGAGTATGGCAGACTTTTTCAAAACCAAGCTATAAAATTGAGTTGATGCCCTAGTTGCTGAAAATGGAGCTCCAAATCTAGTGTTTTAAATGAAATTCAGAGTAGAATTTATTGACTAAATCTGTTATCTACAAAATTCCTAGATTTTCATTGATAAAAAAATTCAAAAACAAGGCCACAATATGCATCATGGTGATTTTTTTTTAATATGCAAAGAACACGAAAAACAGGCAAAACATCAAATTTCTGTGTGTTTTCGGTGCAATTACTTCATTTTATACTGTTAAAACAATAATTTCAATTATTAATTGACGGAAAAACCCTAAGAAGGCTGAAAATGCGAGAACATTTGAATCAAATATTCAATAAGACAAAAGTCATGGGTTCTGTCAAATATAACGGCTTTGTTAAAAATAACGGCAAAAGCGTGGCATTAGAAGCATTATAGAGATTTTTTTCAGAACCGATCCGGTGCGGTTAAAAAATCGATC
>NW_006499436.1:101056-111858 GCF_000471905.2 Amborella trichopoda
TATATATATATATATATTACAAATCCAAATCGCTTAAAATTTTAAGCGTGTATTCTTCTCATCAAGCCGTGAATCAATTTGAGAATTTTCCAACATCAAAACACTTTTTCTTAGTGGTATTTTGTGGTGCGCCTTACTTGAACAGTATAGGTTGACAACTATCTTTAAACTTTTTCCTCCATGTACATCAGCTAACGTAAACATGCCCCTCAAACATGCGCCAATAACTTTGAACCATTGTGTCATGCGGGCTGTACTGCATTTGTACAATATGCGATCATTGCTGCAAACAAGTGGTCCATCTAAAAACAACAGTAATTAACAATCCAAATATTTTTTTAATATAAGTATTATTTTTGGTTTTTAAATTTTATTTATCTTTTTATATTCATGATCTCTATGTTAAAGATTATATATTATCTAAAACATATATTTTATTGCTCAGCCTGCATTTGTACATGTGCGGTCTAGGCGGCATGCTAAAAAAACATGTGCTAATGACCGTAACTGAAAAAGGAAACTACTCCAAATGGACGTACCTCCTTAAAGATTGTGATGGTAATTTGAGGACACTTTATAAAACTGTTCTCATGCTAAAAAAAACATTTGTACATGTGCGGTATTCGCCGCACATGCTAAAAAACCATTTGTACGTGTGGGGTCTTGGCCGCATGCTAAAAAAACATGTGCTAATCACAATAACTGAAAGGAAACGACTCCAAATGGACGTCCCTCCCTAAAGATTGTGATGTTAGTTTACAAAACTGCCAAGTAGGGTAGAATGGTTGAGAAGCCCGGGTCATGCTATGATAGGGGGTTAGTTATTTCCATCACAAAACGTGCATAAAAGGGCCTCCATGCACCCTCCCCATATCACCAATTACATCTCTCCTCTTCTTCTCATTCTTTTAACCAGCTGAAGATTTGATGTTTTCATGCTTTCCACAGTCTTTCTTGAACATGGTTCCCTTCTCATTCTTTTAACCAGCTGAAGATTTGATGTTTTCATGCTTTCCACAGGCTTTCTTGAACATGGTATTCAGACGGTTCCTCTTCGAGTTAGTTCTCGGAGATGCAATGTTGAGTGACAGGTTCAAAAACGCTGTGGAGAAACATGGAAACGATTATTACGCTGTATTGCTGGCTCGAAGGCGATTTTATAAGAATGTTGGCCGTGGTTAATTTTCCGGTTGATGATCTGAAGATATTTGTCACTGGTGCCACCATCTAACTGGTTTTGCAGGTCCCAATGAAATGGTAAAAGGTGTCTTTGTTGATGGGGTGCAAGAAATATGTCTTTCCGTTTTAGTAAATTTTTCTTGGTTACTAAGAGAGAGCCATATGGGATTAATTTTTCAAATTCCAACATATTTACCCTACTTTGATATTTTCATTTCTGCTTTCTATATTGGTTTTCAAAGAAATTTCATGAAGGTACATGCATGAGTGGATCTTCATCAATTTGGGTGGGGGTTCCGTTTACACAAAACACTAGTGGAGAAAATATAGCAATGAGTTTATGTCAAGAATGTTTAGGGAAAGGAATTTATTTCAAAGAATATGGGAATCTATTTAGTCATTATAAAGTTACAAGGCGTTATTGCAAAAATATTTCATCTCCTTTATATTCTTATATCTAATAATTTAAATATTATATGGATTTCAAACATGGAGGGATTAAAATATATTTGTAATCCCTGTGATCTTGTTTTCCAAAAAGATACTTAATAGGAATAGCTTCCATTTTTCTTATATGATAATTATTGATTGGGTTTGTTTTTGATGGACTAGTTTCTTGATGTATTTTTTGCCCCAATTACTGATAGTGGAAAAATGGTACATTTCAAATTCTTACATGGTAAAAAAAATAAAAAAAAGGGAGCTAAATTACATGTTACATAAAATCTGTATGTGTGTCCTGTGAAGTATATTTTTCGAATTACCAAAGCATTGTGATATATGGTGGTATTGAAAAAAAATGTAAAAAATCACCCAAATCAGAGAGAGCCACGACGTAAAACAAATGCGAGAAATTTAAAAACTGCATTAGCATCTACTGCTAAAACACATTGTAGAATGACAAACTCCATGATATCCCACTCTCATTTGCTTTCAAACATTATCCTAGGGATAGTTACGAAGTATAGAAACCATATTTCTAGTAATGTCGATGAATGTGCGTTATCTCATTAATTTGATAGTCGTTAAAGTGATACAGAAAGGAAGATGGAGGAATATGTGTTATCTCATTAATTTGAATGTGGTTAAAGTGATGCAGAAAGGAAGATGGGTGTCTCCAAGATTGGCTTAAAATAAATTTTGATGGCTCTTTGCGGAACCTGGGTTTTGTTAGAATGGGAGTTCTTCCCTAATAGTGATAGTTGTGTCATCTTTTGCTTTGCTCATCCACGTGGATGGTTTTTTTACTCTCAAAATGTAATTATTTGGTGTAAGGAGGAGGCGAGGCCACCATGGAAATTAAGGTCCATGTGATTACAGGTTATGGATCTTGCCAGGGCTCTCTTTAAAACATGCTTATAGGGAGGCTAATAATACGGTGGATGGATTAATAAAGTTTGGGCTTCTCTTTTGCATTTACATGTTTCCGATTCTTTGTTTATTTGAAGAGTTGTGTAACCTTTGATTGAGATTTTAATAAAATTACGTGCTTTCGCTTTTGAAAAAAAAGAAAAACCATACTGATAGTAACGAATGGGTGGATACCTAACGAGTTGGGGAAGGATCTATTTGTACCAGAACTAGGTCTGGTTCAGACTTGGGTCTAGCTTAGGCCCTATTGGATCACGTACAATCTGACAAGACCTACTTAGTATATAAAAGATATATTAAAAGGGTGCGGCTTCTATAAGGTTACAACCTTAAACAATCCAATTAAGGCGCACCTTAAAATTTTATTATAACATGTAATTTTCTTAGAGGGTTTTTTCTACATTAAAACTATATTTTTAATAGATTTTTAAAGTGCATATGGGATTCTACATTTTAAGGTTGCAACCTTATATATACTTTTTTCATATTAAAATATGTATAAACATTTTACATTATAAAAAAAATATTTTTTATATTATTTTATTTCTAGATTCGGACCCGATGCAACTTGATAGGTCGAGTCTAGGACCAAGTGACTTGGACTTGACTCCAGTCAGATTGGGCCAGTGTCAAGTTCAACACGGATCACTCCCAACCCATTTACATCACTATAACCAATGGCATGCCAGAAGGCGACTTAATGCGTAGTTTTGACTCGAATCTAAGACTAACGGTTTGTTATCAAATGATCGGGCTTAATTGGTTAATTGGTTAGCGCTTGATGATTTGCAATGCTACGTCCTAAACTCAATTCCTATTAGGTTATATGCCCTCTCCACTGATTCATCCAAAAAAAATGACTTACATGCTAGTTGACTTTGGCTTTTTTTAAGCTCTAATGAGCAAGGGCTTGTTTCATAATCATTGCAGGTAACAAATTGTGCCACGGGCGCATGTCATGCATCTTAGGTTTCCCTCGAACAAGGATTGAGAAACAGCACATCCATGTAGCCAAGATGGCATAAGAAGTTTTGCAGTTCGATAAATTGAATTACCATTTAAATAGTGTTTGTGCAAAGATTCATAATCCACAAGACTTTGAATTTTTTTTTTAGTTTTGGGCTCGGCACTTGCCGAATCCAATACAATATATATTTTCATTTTAAATTTTTTTTCAAAGAAGATGGCCGAATCCATCTTTTTCTTCACAACTATGGTTTCAGCCGGTGGTTTAAAAAACGGATCGGTACCTCGGATCGGGCACACAAAAAACTCATCCGGATCAAGAACCGTCTATCCGGATTGGAAATCGGCCGAATCGGTTGGATTAAGCCTTAAAAAAATCTAAAATAATTATTAAAATTCATTCTAAATGTTGTTTTTTAGGAATCCAATAGGTTTTTTTTAGGAATCCAATAAAAAACGAGGGTACTCCATTAAGAACTTTTATTTTTTACATCAATATGTTAATATTGAGATTTTTTTCTTGTATGAACTACTGTTAACCATTATTACTAATTATAATTAGGGTTTTAAAAATCGGAGAGTCGCAACGGACTCGCCCAAATCAACACGGAATCAGACACCCTGTGTCGATTCTTTTGCAAAATTGGGAATCGGGAGGCGATTTTTAACAGTGAATCGCCCCTATTCCAACAGCTTAGTGACGTCACAGGGCGAATCTATTCCATCTATCAACGAATTCCTAGGATTTTTGGTGGAATGGGGGTTGTAATTCTTTCTACTTCTCGAGGTATAATGATAGATCAAGAGGCTCGACGAGAAGGAATTGGAAGAGAGATTTTATGTTATATATGGTGATCCTTCAAGTATACGAATTTTATCTGTAACTTCCTATTTATTTTATGAAAAAGAGAGGAGAGACAAGTTGGCCAATACCGCTTATCCTCTATTAGTTGATACTTCAAGGAAGGGAGTTACCTGGAATGAAAGAACAAAAATTAATTCATGAAGGTTTAATTACTGAATCACTTCCCAATGGCATGTTTCAAGTTCGCTTCGATAATGGAGACCTGGTTCTAGGTTATGTTTCAGGAAGGATCCGACATAGTTTTATACAGATATTACCAGGTGATAGAGTGAAAATTGAAGTAAGTCGTTATGATTCAACCAGGGGAAATATTATTTATAGGCTTCGCAACAAAGATTTTAATGATTAGACGGCTTCTTAAAAATTCCTTTTATTTCTTCCATAAGGATATCGAGGCTCAAAAGTTCAAGAAACTTCTTTTTTTCTTCTAAGGAAGAAATTCAGAATTTAATTAAGTAAGGAGCGACACATATGAAAATATGAGGACAATTTGGTAATTGTGTTTCAAAATATCATTTCAGGTTACCCTTTCTCTCCATCACGCTGGCATTAATGTTTTTGTAAAGGTATTTATATCTTATAGACTTTATCCAATTCTTCGATGTGGGACTCGCACTAAGCGATATTATATTGAAAATTCATACAATATAAGTAAATATTGTACAAAACTCTTTAGTAGTGTGCGAAGGGTTTCCGTGGTTAGCAGCAAAGGTTTTATGTGTGACGTTCCAAGTTCGAATCCCAGTTGGAACGCTAAAGTAAAAAATTCACGTTTTATCTTCAAAAAAAAATTTTAAAAAAATAATATCACAAATTTTTTTTTAAAACTGATATCATATAAAAAAAAGAAGATAGGTTTTTACTTTTGTCTTTAAAAAAAAACTAAAATTTGTCTTCATAAAAAAAAAAAGAAAGATAGGTTTTTGCTTTTGTCTTAAAAAAACTAAAATGAAGAAAATAATATGATAAAAGAAATAAAAAAATAAAAAGTAGAACAACAAGGAAAAAAAAAGAGGTAATATAATATCTTCTTTTTTTTCTTGTCAAAAAAAAAAAAAGCAATACAAAAAGTATCATATTTTCTTGTAAAAAAAATTACAACAAGTATTTCTTGTCAAAAAAAATAAAAGATATTTCTTAATGTACAAATATTTTTTAATAAATACAAGGAATAACTGATCTAGTTATAATTTTTATTTTTATAATATGGTAAGCTTTAACATAAATTAGGAATATTAATTTTAAGATATGATTGAAAGACATTTGAAATATTTTCTGTCTCTAACAATCTCTTCCATTAAATTTATTCTAAAATTCTAAAAAATTATATTTTTAAAAATTTGAAGTGTTATTTCGAAAATTGATGCCCATTCGAATAATTTATATATTGATAATCAAATATTTTATTTACTTGCATTATAAATCTTGTGATGTATTATTTTTCTTACAGTTGTCAATAATACATTTTAAATTAAATGATATTATAAATATTTTAAAATTACTATTATTTATATAATATTATAGTTAGATAGGTTGAAATAATTTTGGATTATAGTTAGTTAGATTGTGATAATTTGGTGTTTTTTTTTTTTAGTGGATTAGGATTTTCCAGCAATTAGAGATTTTAGTGGCCATTTTTTTATTGATTTAATCCATTATTTATGTAGTCTATGTATGATTATATATTTTATCCATGGTAATTCTATGTTTTTTATTTTATGTGATGCAAATTTAATGGTTAACATAAGTTCATACAGGAAAAGAACATCTTAATTATTCACAAATTGATTAAAAATGAAAGTTAATAATGTAATACCCATATTTATTATTGGATTCTTAAAAAATAACATTTATAATGAATTTTCATAATTTTTTTGGATTTTTTTTAAGGATTAATAGGACCGATTCGGCCGATTTCTGTTCCGGATCCGGATCGCCGATACACCGATCTGGATGGGTATTTTAAGTGCTCGATCCGGGGGCTCCGATCCGTTTTTTAAACCACTGATTATAATATGATAGTAAACATGATTAAAAAAGTATCAGAAAATGTTTCCATATCATATGATTAAAAATAAAAATAAACCCCCAATAAATTCTAATGTTATGATATTAAACAATTCAACAATAAATTATCCAAAAAAAATGAAAATAGATTTATCAAAAATTAAAAAAAATAAAAAAAAAAAAGCCTATCAACCACATGCACGATATTTAACAAAAAAAAAAAAAAAATACAATATGGAAATAAATTTACCAAAAAACAACTTTAATAATTATTTGGCACTCCAATTAAGTCATTTGTTTAGAGAAATATGCAGATGAGGCTCATTGAATATGACACGCTAATTTGGAAACATGATATGTTAATATTTATAATGTAATTGACACGCTCATTAATAACATTAAACTAATTGATATGCTCATTAATTCATTTTTTAGAACATAATTAAAAAACTAACCCTTTATATATTTTAATATTTTGATACTAAAAAAAAATTAAAAAGATATTAAATTCAAAAAATAAAAAAATGACGTATTCACTTCCCTAAGTTGTCACTCCATTTATTGTTATAAAGAAAAAAAATTTATTGCTTTTAATAAGTAGCATATTAATGCATTTAGAAATGGGAGTGCCATAACATTTAATAATTAGTGTTTAACAAGAAGCGTATTAATACATTTAGAAATGGGAGTAGCATTTAATAAGTAGCGTATTAATACTTAGAAATGGGAGTGCCGCAATATATTTTTAGAGGTGCTTGCATTTAATAAGTAGCACTTAAAAAAATGTTAAGGGTGCTTGGTTTAAAAAAATAGGAGTGCAGCGTAGAGTACTAATGTTGTGAATAGGTTAGGGGGAATTGTCTCACATCTAAAAGTGGGAGAGTAAATTGATGATATAAAAGCCACAATTTTATATATGTCAACAACAAAATAAAGAGGACGTGGGATGCATCAGTTGCCTTCCACAATGCCTCTAGAGAGAACTGACCACACTTGGTAAGTTTGGTAGTAGTGGGCAACGTGTGGCGTAGTAGTGGGCAACGTGTGGTGGGTAGGGTATACCTGGTTCACTGTAGAAGAATCAGACCCAATAGTGGGCCACCCGGTTCATTGTAGTAGAATTCAACCTAGTCGTGGGTGGAATTCGACTCAGTAGTGGGCAATGTGTGGTGGGTAACCCGGTTCACTGTAGTAGAATCCGATCTAGTAGTGGGCTGATTCACTGTAGTACAATCTGACGCAGAAGACGCAAAATCGACCGATACGTTGTTGTGTATGAATCGGAACAGGGTGGCTGTCAACGCAGAATCGACGATTTTGCCTGATTCCCTGTGGTGGTTGTGTATAGTCGAGAATCGACGATTCTACTCTAAACACGCTCGACTTCTGATATTGTGTGGGAACTTTTGATATTGTGTGGGTTCTCGACGAGTCTACTCTAAACACCCCCCACTTCCGACATTGTGTAGGAATTAGAACGGGGTGGCCGTTATCTTCAACTCTTTGGGCTTAGGAAACCCATTTGTAACATTAAAAAAAATAAAATTGGTTAAATACATCAAAGTATCAAACAATAGACCATTTGGTGAAAATAGAAACCGAATGAGCGCAAAGTATATAAATCATGGGACTATTTTTTGTTCGAAAAATGAAATAGATCTCTATTTTAATTTCCCATATACACAATTACAAATTTTCTATTATATTTTATTCTAATATATTTTTAGTGCATGGGGTTGAT
Source organism: Amborella trichopoda (assembly GCF_000471905.2). The sequence goes on from NW_006499436.1 coordinate 109,186, forward strand.
TCTAGTTCTCAGCCTGCCCCCCATGTAACTATTGGGTTGAGTCTTAGTGAGGTTCAACGCGACTTGTGTACGCCCTATATTAAAATGAAATTTATCAAAACACACTTTAAAGTTGAACCATCTAACATTTCACTTTGTTGGCTCTGTGTGGTCATTAAAGGCCTTCTAAATGCTTGTAAAATGAAATTATATAGTAGAACATGAACTCAATGAGAGTGTGGTCCCATGTAGATCATACTAAGTAAACGATGTTTGTTGATACTGGACTGTATTTAACGTGCTAGGTCAGTCTAGTTGGGAAAAACCCATGTTACATGGACATAGAAAAACAAACCGATGAGGTTTAGATATGTTATCCTTTAATGAGGTCGGAGTATGCCCGAAAGAGTGAGCCGATGGATTGTGTGACCCTTGTATGTGATGGAAGCCTTAAGAGACGGAGCCAAAGCCTCATCATTTGTACCATCACAGTATGCACATTGATAGCCATTTTGAAGAAAGTGAACCATCTTTCAAGATGAAGTGTGTGCATGTGCGAGAGATACCCCCTGTGCACGATTGAGTAATGGATTGCATCAGGTCAGGATGATCTTGGTTTCGTCTCCAGGGTTCATGAAATCCATATGCTGGGATTGCGACCTCTTGTTCATTAGATAAACTTTTGGTGACCCACTAATGATCTCCTATATGGACTGTAGGTCATGGGCAATGCTGGGTTGGTTTGAGCAAGCATGTGTTGTCCATAGTCCGCATTTGGAGATAGAGTGTCCTAGTGTATATTGATTCCTAAATCATATAGATCATTTTTCTATCAAAGTATTTAATTTTGTTCATTTCAATAATATATAATTTTTTTTTTTAGAATTGTTATTTGAAATTTTCTAAGTCTCTATATATTTAATTTATCAAATTTAGATTTATAAAAACAGATATATTGATTTAAATATTCAAATAAAAATTTTATATTTTTTAAAAAATATAAAAAAAATGATATAATTGTATGGGAGGCCCAATAGGACTTTTGGGCCCACCAAAGCAAAATAGGTGGGGCCTGTTATGTGCCACAATAGGTGGCACGCCCCACCTAGGTAACCTTCTATTTTATTTGATCAAGCTCTAAAGTTTGAGAGATAAACTTGTGTTGTTTTAAAAAAGCCTAAATCTTTGAGAAAATTTTGAATGAAATTTTTGTATGTATGAGAAGACTGATGCATAAAAGAAGAAATGATAATATTATCATATATTAGTTTCTTATTTGAATTAATTGATAAAAAAATTATTTAAGAAGTGAGGAATAATGGTTCTAACACCTTTTCTGGAATGTTGATAGTCCATGTATGGAATTGAGAGCTCATATCTCTCATTCCACAAGTCACCTAGGATCAATTGTGCATATTCAATCTCACATGAGTGGCAAGCCATGGAAAACCGTTAAAAACCTTAATTTTATTCAAACACTATAAAAATGGGAGTACCCCACCCAAAATCTCTACAACATATTGCTTACACCTAAATCCTCTCTCTTCTGTCTCCCATAAAAAAAGAAGGGGTATGTCCCATCTCTTGAGTTTTCTCTCTCTTGACCAAAGAAGGGGGCTTGCCCCACTCTAGAATGTCTCTTTCTCTCTCTCTCATCTTGGAAACTCTCTCTCCTCTCAAAGAAACCCTAAAAGGGGGAGCACCCCACTCGCTATCTCTCTCATGGTGTCTCTCGTGTCTCTCATCATCTCTCATATTACATTGGGGTTAAGTCTATAGGGGTGAGGTAGAAAGAGAAGTATCTCTGTCAAACTAGGTTATCAAGGGGGTTCACCTAGCTATTGAATTTGTGATCAATGAGGGTTACGTTCTATTGGTGTGGCTTGTCCAAATCTTGCTTTCCTGGTTGAGATTGATAGTTGACAATTAGATCCTGCACCATCAGAAGGTGGTGACTCGGTGTGGGGTGTAAGAAGGCCAATTGAAGTAATATCTGACACCCTCTTTTATTTCTTACTTATTTACTTATTGTCTTCTCCATTCCAAAGCATAGGTTCTTTTTTCTTTGTTATCCAAAGAAAGGTTTTGAATGGCTTCATGTTCTTGAGATCCTAGTTTTATTCTTTTATTTTATTTTATTTTATTTGAAGTTGTTTTATTGTAAAATGACTACTTGTAAGTGGTCTAAGTCAAGAAGAGAAAACAAAATTTAAAATAAAATAAAATTAAAAGAGCATATACTCCGGTTAGATCATACAAGTCATTCTTTCACACTTAAGAGGTGTGTTTTGATAAATTTAAAAACTCAATTTGATCTGTTATTTGACAAGCATTCAAAATTAAAGAATGACAGGCTATTTGTAATTAGATAAATATAGATGAATAAGATGCTAAATAATTCTAATGTAAGGATTAATTTTGTAAATTTCCCAAATAAGGTGTACATACAAGCGTACCATACATGGTTTTTCAACAATCTTTTACCCTACAAGGTGGCTCTATTTTATAGTGTATCCACTTTTAACTTTGTTTTTCCCCAAAGGCAATTTATATAATGAGATTTTCCTTTGATACAAGATGGTCACACTTAATCTTGACCATTGGATGTGAAATTGGGTGGATGCATTTTTTTCATTGACCAAGCTCAAAGTTCAAAAGAAATTTTTGCGAACTTTGTGACACACCCAAGCTTTT
>NW_006499436.1:141967-154245 GCF_000471905.2 Amborella trichopoda
CTAGAGATCTGTATCAAAATTTAATGGTGATCCTTTGGGATCCTATTCACATGGGTGTGGGAAGGTCTCATAATATCATTATTCTACATTAAATTACACCAATGATTTGAACTATTTATTATCGGACATGGTTTCTATGAATCCTAGGACTCATATGTAGAAATGAGTCCCCTCTTAAAAATCCATTTTTGGAGTTGGATTTTGGACCTAACGTTTAGGACTATAGAATCTAATATCTAACATGGACATCATGAATATGCCAAGAAATAACTTTTAAAATTTGAAAATGATAATTTAATGGAGAAGGTAATTAGACTATTGGGTGGGGTCAATCAATGTTCCCACCCAACCGGAGGGGTTTACACCCCAACAATGGACCCAACAAGTTGGGCTAGGGTCCATTTCACCTTGACCAAAACAAAGTTGGGTCCAAACCTAGATCTAGCTTGGACCCTATCAGGTCAAGTCTTGTTTGACCAAACCTAATGGTTATATATAAGTAGGAAAAGTATACAAATGTACTATTTACTTTTAGTATGTGAATGTGACAATCACTTTTGTCGATCGGACTTCAAATCGGGTGGCTGTGAGGTTATCAATGACTAGACCCAAACTTTGTAAAACATTTCTCAAAATTTGGGACACACACCTAAACATTGCAATTTGGCATCATACAACTAGGATTAATTATCATTTCCATGTAGCAAAGATAGTCTCATAGTATACCTCCCTAAATTATATATTTTGCTTTGTTGCAGGGAAAGTATAGAATCAGACCATTTACCTTTGATATAACGTGGTCGTATTAATCTTGACCATTGGATGTGAAATTTGGTGGCTATAATTATTGCATTGACCAACCTCAAACTTAAAAAAAAAAAAATCTCAAACTTTGTGACACATCCAAGATATCAAATTTCACATCAAATGGTTGTAAGGAATTGTGACCACAATGTATTAAAGGTACATGGTCTCATTGTATACAATCCCATAAATTTACAGGACTTTTTTAGGTTTGAAACGATAAAATGGATCTCTATGCTAAAATGGATCTCTATGCTAATTTCCCATATATATAATTACACATTTCCATTATATATTGGGAAAAGTTTATATAGAGCCGAGGCTCTAAACAATCAAATTAGAGCCCACCACAAAAAATTTACTAGAAGAGGTCGTTTTGATGCCCAAATATGCTCAAATTGATCATCTCGACATCAAGATGAATGGAAATGGGAAAAAATAAATTTCAAGTTTTGGAAATAGTGCATCTTGTAACAAATTTTTGGACCGTCAATTTCCAAGTGTTTGTAGATCTGCTCTATCTACACTATTGTTGAAGCTTTAAATTTTATAATAAAAGATAAAAATATATTTTAAGGCTATCACAAAGATTTTAAATATTGAAACCAAATTTCTCTATACTATTTGAAGGTAGGCTCTAATTTGATTGTTTAGAGCCTTGGATCTGTACAAACAACACCCTTACATATTTATTCTATATATCATACGTTTCTTGCATGAGGTTGGTTGTAGGTCCTTGACTGGTCCCCCATGTAGGTCAAAAGAATGATGAGCTATTTGTAATTAGATAAATAAACAAGAGAAAGATGTTAAGTAGTTTAATGTCAAAAAAAAAAGATGTTACATAGTTCAAATGTGAAGAGTAATTTAGTAAATTTCCCGAATAAGAAGTACATGGAAGTCACTTGCGTACCGTACATACTTTGCCAACAATTTTTGACCATACAAGCAGGTTCTCTTTTAAACAATATTTCATTGACACTTTCTTTTATTTTCGTTTTGAGTGATACAATTGGAGACTTATTTGAATGACACATTCAAGGAAAAACAGGAGTGATTTGAAGTTAATTTGCATATCATGCAAGATGGTTTCGAGGCATACAAGTTTGTATGAGAGAGAGAGAAAATGAAGTTTGGTTCATCAAGACCATACTTCGTATGATGTGAAACAGTTTGTGGGAAGAGGAAGCGCTTCCATTAGCAATTCGTTCTCTTTATCTTATGCATAATTTCATGAATGAATTAACGGTCAAATAACAAAGGAAACAAAATGAGATGAATGAAAATTTAGGTAACGGGACAATTATTTTATACCTTATAAATGAACTCCTACCTTATTTTTGGATAATGATATGAATTGAAACTTAGGCTAACGGGACACATTTTCTATGTACACCTGTTGTACTCTTTTGTAAAAATACAATCAAAAGATTATAAATATAAAATAAAAAATAAAAATAAATAAAAAAAGAAAGAAAGAAAAGGGAAACATTATTGTTTTTTTGTAGGTGAGGTTTATCTAAGGTTCTGCCCACTTTATACTATTGAAGTAAGGAGCGCCTCTAAATTTTGCCCCAAGTAGTGGTTTTGCTGTAAAACACTTTACAATGACTTGTATCTATTTTCAACCCTAATTATAAAATTTGAGATTTCAAAAGTATTGCAAATCGACCTTACTTGGACAATGTAAAATTAACACCTTTAATAAACTTTTTCCTGCGTAATATATTGCTTTAATAGTTTGATGCATTGGTTAAGTAAACATGCCCCTCAAATATGTGCTAATCACCGGGAAAAAAAAAAAAGCCAAATGGACGTCCATTTGTAAATATTGTGAGGTTAGTTTAGGGACAGTTTACAAAACTGCCAAACGATGCAAAATGGTTGAGAAGGCTGGGTCATGCGTGAGATGGGGTTAGTTATTTCCACTCAAACGTGTATAAAAGGGCCTCCATGCGCCCTCTCCATATCACCAATTTCATCTCTCCTCCTTTTCTCATTCTTTTACTCCAAGTTGAAAGAATTTTATCTCGAAAGTTCAGAAGAGTGAAGACTTGATGTTTTCATGCTTTCCACAGGCTTTTTTGAAAATGGTATTCAGACATGCTCTCTTCGAGTTAGTTCTCGGAGATGCATTGTTGAGTAACAGAAATCTGTGGAAAAACATGGAAGCAATCATGACTCCACGTTGTAGATTTGAACGTGAATACAATTTTATCAAAATGCCGGCCACAGATGACCTTATGAACAAAAATCTGAAGGTATTTATCGATGGCGCCACCGTCCAATTTGTTTTAAAGTTCAAATAAAATGGTTTTGCATGTGTGTTTGTGTGTCTTCGTTGATAAGAGTAAGAAGAGCCACTGCATTGAGTTAAGGATAACTTTTTAAGGATAGTTTGGTAGTTTCATCTCAAATATGAATGAGAGACTACAACATTTTTGCATTCGTTTTCTAGTGTATACATTTCCTTTTTGAGGATGGGATGTGAGTGCCCATGGATCTAGATCAGTGGGCATTTGATCAGGGTTAGATAGTTCAATATTTTTGAATTGTGAATATCTGATAAGATGAATGGAAAATTACAAGTCAGAGCATAAAAAAGAAAGAACTGGGGTTTGATTTTCATGGATCGCGAGAAAGAGAAAAGAGGTGGTGATGTGGTCGTTATATTAGGATATTGTTGTTTGGAAAATGGTTTGATAGGACTGCGGTTTATCAAAATCTTAAATTCATAACCAGACAGAGAGAGTCTGAAATTCAGGTTTCATATCCAAACCGGGTGAATTCTCACCCCAATTATGGTAAAACAATTTTCTTTGTCCTTTTTCCACTAGATGGCCCAAATATAGTTCAACTTCTAAACAATCAAAGCATGATGGACTGAAAATTTATTTGCCCTCCCAATTACGAGATTTAAATTTTTAAAAATGGTACCGACGCAAGATGTAAAATTTTCAACAGTTAAAATCTTTTTCTTTTCATATCTCGAGGTCTCAAAACAGTCATCTGCTGAGGGTTTTGAAGCGTTAAAACAACAGTTTTCTCTTAGCAAGTATACTATGCTGCCATTGTAGCATATTATGCGACTACTCCCTCACATGAAACATCGATTTAGAAATATTATTTTAGTCTAATTTTTTGGAACCACAAATGAACTACTAGATGATTATTTTAAAAATAAAAATTTGAATTTTGTTTTGTTTGAACTTAGATCTAGCTCTTCAAAAGTTTATTTAATCTTGAGGCATTATTATTTTTAGTACATCGAATTTATTTCAAAAACTTTTTTATTGAGATAAGTTTATGGGTTGTAGAGATTAAATCCCCAAAATTTGAGATTAAAAAGATATTCCTAGCATGTGCTATACCTGAGGGAATAATTGGATAGTGTACTCCCTTAGGAGTCAGAAATATACATTAATACTGTAAAGGGGGGCCCTTATATAAACTCTTAATTGTTTTGATAGCTTTAACTTTTTATTTCGTTTAAAAAAGAAAGGCTGATGCTACTTTCAACCGATGACTATTTATTTCTAGGGAGGTCACAATTATTCTTGTTCTTTAGATTTCTAATCTGGTGGTTGTGAGCATTATTGACTTGAATTAATGACACACTAAGCCATCCAGTTTAACATCTAAAATGATCGAAAGTAATTATGATCTTCTTATATGGAAGATAAATGATCTTATAGTATAGAATCCTAACCTTAAATGCATGGAAAACGGAATATATTGAATATCAATGTTAATATACATCATCATAGCTTAATTTGCAGGATGACGGTGATGGAAGTATGACACACACTAAGCCATCCAGTAGTTTGACAACTAAAATGACCGAAAGTAATTATGATCTTCTTATATGGAAGAAAACTGATCTTATAGTATACATTCCTAAACTTAAATGCATGGAAAAAGGAATATATTGAACATCAATGTTAATATACATCATCATAGCTTAATTTGCAGGATGACGGTGATGGAAGTATGTTAGAGGAGGGACTGCTCTATTTACGTGTCAAAAAAAAAAAGGGACTGCACTATTTGGACTAAATTAAAATTTACAAACTTTTTTAAAGGGAAAAAGACCTATACCTCTTGCAATACATACCCTCGGCATAAAAAATACCAAATACCCATTATCACTTTTTTTAAAAAAAAACTTTATACAACGGTGAGGCTCTTAACAATCAAATTATGACACACCTCAAAAATTCACTAGAAGAGGTTGTTCTGATGCCCAAAAATCCTCACATCGATCATCTCAACCTCAAAGTGTATGAACATGAGGAAAAGTGGATTTCAAGTCTTCAATAAGTGCGTCTTGTACTGCATTTCTAGACTGAGAATTTTCTAGATTATCAAGTACTCATAGATTTGCTCGATCTACAATATTTTTAAAACTTCTAATGGGAAATAAATCCACTTTACATTCTAAAATATTAGCTAATTAGTTCCCAATCTCATTATCAAATGTCACACCAATAATAAAAATCTTCTCAAAATTTACCTTGAGACCTAACCTCCCTTCATAGCACCTAACTCCTACATTAAACAGAAATTTATCAATGGAAAATGGTTTGATAGGGCTGCAGCCCTATCTAAATAAGTAAATCCTCACCTCATAACTCATCAACAATTAAAATTTAAGCATTAGAAAACCTTTGCATAGGTCATCTTGTCTTGAACATTATGGTTTGGAAAAAAGTATGATTTCAAGCTCTATAAATAGTGTATATTGTGTAACCAATTATCTAGACCATCCATTTTGGTCCATCAACTGGGTTTGTCAGCCCGGTGCGTCAGTTTTTTTTTTCTTTTATTTTTTTTGGACAAGTTTTGCCCCCAGTCTTTACCCCTTCCTAAACATGTACAACCACAACTACTCGCCGGAAAATGTCGAGACTCATTTATATTCGACTGACAAATACTTACCCAAAAAATTTCAAGGCCATGGTCGTCGGGGTTTTAGAGAGATTTAGAGCGAGTTAAGTATGATTTCTAGAGAGAGAGAGAACTTTCACAGTGAGCTGTGAAATACTTTTTAGAGAGAGAGAGAGCGCGGTTCTCATGGTGAGTAGAGGGAGAGCTGAGCAACTGGGGGCTGAGAGATGGATCTATTTGCATTTTAAACCATGTAAAAATCCCTAAACTAGAGATGAATCTATTTTGCATTTTAAACCATTTAAAAATCCCAAAACCCGAGATGAATCTATACGCATTTCAAACCATGTAAAAAACCCAAAATCAAAGATGAAAATCCAGAATCTCTGCAAGTTCATCCAAGCTCCAATGATTCAAGACTGTACCTTCCGCCTTTAAAAAGCCACCCAAAACCCCGCTCTCTTTCTTCCTCTCTTCCTCTACGCACTTTCTCTCTCTCTCTTTGCTACGGTTGTACATGCATCGGACGAGGGCCAAACTTGTCACAAAAATAAAAAAATTGGGATTCCATCTTTTTAGGTAAAAACGGGGTACAACGGATCTTAAATCTGGTCCAAAGTAAATTTCCCAAGTTATAATGGATAAGGGTTTGTTTTAAAATCATTATAGGCTGAAAACTATGGCATTGGTGCATGTGCGCCCCATTGGGAACAAACATTTTTTTTTTTTGACAAGATCACAATGATTTTATTATTCAATCAAACCAACGATTACAATAAAGATGATAAACACAATAATTAAAAGGATAAAGAATTGAACACCAAAGATGGGGCCAACACTTCATCCGTAGCAAGCGAGTCACCCCTTTCATTCGCTTCCCTAAAAACATGATTGAATGCCACAACCTTATTGTGACAAATATCTAAAGCTTCCAAACAAAACCTTCTCAAGCTCCAAGGTGGCTCACTACATCTGGACATCCAGTTGATAATATTAAGAGAATCCCCTTCCACCAGCCATGTAGATTGATCACAATGATCAACTTTAAACCTTGAAGCATGGCTAACTTTTCTGCTTGCTGTACTTATCCCACACGGGCCACAAAAAGTGATTATCTCTATACCTTGATAATCTCTAACCACACCTCCAAAACCAGCACATCTTGGGTTTCCCAAAGAACTGCCATCAAAATGCAACTTAAAACATCCACAATATGGTGGGGTCCATTGACATCGAATACTGGGTTCGCGGACCAAGAAGTGCCTCGACGTGCCGCAGCTACTACTTAATTAATGCAATTATGAACTCAACAGAACTTTCTCGATTCCAATGCAACTTCTCCTTTTGGAGCTGACGTAACAAACTACGCGAGCCTCCCAATGAAGCCAACATAAATCCTATCCAAATGCCAAAAAGTAAAGGCATAGAACTTCGTTGATGTAACAAACTCCTCACATTCAGACGAACATCAATATTTGAAACCCCGAAACCTTCTTTCGTAGAAGAAAACCACAAGCATTTATTTTGAAAAACCTTATCTTTCACATGATCCAACTCCCAACTGAAGCCCTAAAAAATTCACCTATTTCTCTCCAACCATACTTCCCAAAGGATTGAAGCTCTAAAAATCTGTCATATCATCACCCCCTTTTTAGGCAAAGAAGGAATCGAGAGTTGATCTATCGGATCAAAATGATGTGCCGGTAAAGGCATTTGAAAACCGATAACTTGAAAGGCCCAAGTCTACAATGCTGAAAAACTGGTAATGAATGAACAAATGATCTCCAGTCTCCTCATCATTTTTACACAATAGGCAAATATTAACGATTATTTTCCCCTTCTTCCTCAAATTGTCAACTGTTAGCACTTTATTTATGAGAGAGTCCATAAAAAGATTTGAATCTTATGTGGAATACGCCATTTCCAAATGAATCTGAGCTTTGGTTGTTCGCATCTTAATCTATCATGAAATAATAGATGATACACAGACTTCACTGAGAACATACCATCTACAGTTAACTCCCATACTACCTCATCCTCATGATGCATGGATATGTAAATCGCATCAAGATCTAGCAACAAATCACAAAACTGATTAAGAACAACATATGACACCCTATTATAACTCAATCGAATATCCCAAGATAATCTATCAGCAGACCACCTTATAGCCTCCTCCACCTTTAAATGCTGATTTACACACCTATCAAACACTTCTTTATACTTAAATCTCAACAAATCATCACCCATCCACTTATGATTCTAAAAATCAATAGTGGATCCACTTCCCACCTCAAGTTTCTTACTACCAATTCCCTAGTAGAGTATATACCTTTCCACAATTGGGATTGTCAATTTCCTCCTCACCCCTTATCAATAATGCCACTATTATCCATACCATATGTAGCAACCAAAGCTTCCTTCCACAATTGATCTCCATCTTTAATAGACCTCCACCATCATTTGTATAGCAGAGCTAAATTAACAAGTTTGGTATAATAATCCTAAAATTTAAAAAAAAAAGAAAAAAAAAAAAAGAAGAAACTTTTAATAAGTGATGCTCCATATGAGCATGATAGTCCTTATGGACCATCACTACTTTCAAAAGCTTTTGGTTTAAGTTTTTGCTGCTTTGCCACGTCCTTTAGTGGACGTGGGCTTTAAGCGTTCAGGTGTAATATAATTGTTACACCTCATGTATGAGGTGTAACTTAATAAGATAATATAATAAGGTATCTTAAGAATTTAAATAGGAGAGGCGAGGACTTCTACCCTAGAAAATTTTTGAGATCTTTCTCTCTCTAGTTGAAACGCAGTGAGGTCTTTCTCACTTTAGCCGAATTTTTATCGGAAGCTCCCTCTAAAATATTTTAGGTAAGTGACTTCATTATCTTGAAAAAATAATCCGTTCTTTTTAAAAATAAAATGAAATAATTACTTTTGCATATTATCATGAATTTTACGCGTGATAAATTTTATGCGCAAGCGACCTCATTATTTTGAAAAATAATCTTTTTAATAAAATTGTGATATTTTATCTATGTTAGAAATTTTAAATGCTGTAAATTCTTAGAAATAAATTTATTTATTTTTTTTGTCTATTGTTAGAAAATTTTAGATATTGTAAAATTATTAGAAATAAATGTGATATTTCTGCTTTTAGTAAAATTGTGAGATTTCTTTCTACTGTTTTTAAATATTTATACATTGTAAATTTCATGTGCAAATGACTGCCGTATTATTTGAAAACTGATATTTTTGCAATTGATTATAGCATTGTCTGTGAAATGTTTATTTGTGAATTGACATCCCATAAATTGTGATAATTCCGTATTCTTGAATTTCTATAAGAGTTTTTCTATACATATTAGATTAGCAATTATGCTAGAATGTCTTTACGAACTGCTACCTTTCTAAATCTGAGCCCAAAATATTTGACTGGTTATTTTTGAAATGTTATTGAAAGTGACTGTTATTAATGGTTTAAGTGAAATTCACATTAATAATTTCAGTGATATGTTGAGTACATAATATTATTGCTTTCGAATGTTTAAAGAAATTTAGAAATACTTTAAGTATGCAAGTGGACTCATCCGGTTCGCCGGTGAGGTATTAGTGAACCTATCCGGTATGCCGGTAGGGATTAAGTGGACTCATCCGGTACGTCGGTGAGGTATAAGTGGGCCTGCAGGGATTAAGTGGACCTATCTGAGATGCCGATAGGGATTAAGTGGACCCATCAGGATGCTGACAGGGTATATAGGTGACCTACTTGGGACGCCAGTAGGGTAATTTGTGAAATCCTTTGAATTATGCACTGCCGTTAAAATGTCATATGCATTTCAATTATTTGGATTATACTTAATTATGCATTTTTTAAAGTGAAACTGTTAATACATTTCTGTTAATAGATCTCTTTTTTTAAAATATTGATATCTTTCAACCATGATTATTTTTAGAATTATGATGATCACTTACTGAGTAGTCAAACTCATCAACTTATGGTAAACATTTTTTCAGGATAATTGCGGTTTCATTTTGAGTGCTCGTCAGGATCAACTCTGGAAGATATTGTAGTTGTGCGTAAACGTTCTTTTGTTACTTTGTAAGATTTTGCCACTGTAAATTTGTCCTATCAAGAGATGTATCTATGTTTTGACTGTCACATCTCAGGAATATCAGTATTGTAAATTCTTGGGGCGTGACATTTGGTCTTACGAATCCCTAGGCCCCCTCAGCTTTAGGACTGCAAATTTTATCTCAGCTCACCAAATGGTATTTTTTGTTACCATCAAAAGAGCCCCAAAAAAAATTGTGCATGAGCCGCTCAATTTCCTTAACAATAGGGGCTAGCATATAAAGCAAGGATAGCATGCCAACATGCATATTAGATAGAGTTGGTTTGATCAAAGTAACATGCCCTCCAGAAGACAAAAATTTAGACTTCCATAAATCCAGCTTAGAGATAACTCTATTCATAACGGGGTCTCATATCGATTTTGATAACCTTTTATCTGAAATAGGAATGCCTAGATAATTAAAAAGAAGACTACCAACCGTACACCCAATTGACAATGCTAATTCATTAACCAAGGCAGGCTCAACACCAACACCCACTACAGTGGTTTTTGAAAAATTATTTTTAAGACCCATAATAACCTCACAACATCGTAAGAATAAAGAGATAGCTTGAACCTGATCCACATTTGCATAACAGAATATGAGCGTGTCATCAGCATATTGGAGGTAAGATATAATAGGGCTCCCAACAGCCACCGTAAAGCCATTGAACCTACCTCTCTGTACAATTATTTTAAGCATTAGGCTAAAACTCTTCGCCACCAAAGTGAACAGAAATGGTGACAATGGGTCTCCTTGCCTCAAACCTCTAGAATCCTTAAAAAACCCCTTTGGGCTTCCATATATCAGGACTAAAAATGAGCCAATGATAAGCAACCTCTAATCCATCTTCTCCACCTGACCCGAAACTTCATTCTCAGCATAATCTCATCTAAAACATTCCACTCAACCCTATCATATGCCTTCTCTAAATCTAGTATCAAAACCACACTTGGTTTTGCACACAAAACTCTAGAATGAAGACATTCCTGAGCCATTAAAATACTATCCATGATAATTCTTCCTTTAATAAAAGCTGATTGGGGGCCCGAGACCAATAACAACAATACCTTCTTCAATCTGAGGGATAACAACTTTGCAATAATCTTATAGATATTTGTTAGCAAGCTAATAGGTCTCAGATAAGAAATACCTGCTATCGCATTCTTTTTAGGTATTAGAGCAATAAATGTGGAGTTAATGCTCTTATCTATAACTCCATGATTAGAGAAATAAACCACCATATAAAATGACTTATCTCTACTAAATCCCAGAACTTATAGAAAAAAACCAAAGGGAAACCATCTCGTACAGGTGCCTTATCCCCATTAAGAGAGAAAACAAGTTGACCCTGCACCGAAAATCGGAACGGAGGCGAGCCAAAGGTAACACAGCTTGTTCCAATTCCAATTGATCCAATTGGAGCTTATCGTTTTCCTATTGAGGAATCATTTTTTCCAGTTAAGTTATTTATCTAAGGCTCAAGGGCAAGAAATGGCTCTACCTACTATACCAACAGCGCAAAGCCCTTTCCATATGCTATCGATTGGTATAGCTCAGAATGGTTCTGGATCGATTCCACCAGAACTTCAAAATGATTACTCGCCGATGTTTCAGTATGGCGAGTGTACGAGTATACCATTATAGGGAGTTCCGTCCATACCAATGGTGGAGTGAAAAGCTGTCGTGATTCATCTCCACCTGCCAACCATGGGAACTGACTTATGAATCTAACCTTTTTTAATAAACCGTCAGCTCATGGATTTATTGGGAATGATATTGATAGAGAAGGGTAAACTCCTACTGAAGTTATTATGCCCCCAAAGTCGACAATTTTTTTATCATCCCCCCTAGCTCACATGGAGTATGTTACGCCTTCTAATGGATAAACGTTAACACCCCGTGGATAGACATGTTTTCCCAATGATTGATAGATATACCGAGGAGATAGTTTGGCAAGCAAGATCTTATAATGGAAATGAAGTTGTCTTCTACGGGAGTAACTTCGTCGGATAGGTTGTTTTGATGCTACCTCAAAAATTTCACTAGAAGAGGTTGTTTTGATGCTCAAATATCTTCAAATTGATTTATCTCAACATCAAGATGCACGGACATAAGAAAAAATTGTATTTCAAATTTTGGATATAGCGTATTTTGTAACACATTTTTGAACTGTCAATTTTCAAGATTTTCATAGATCTGTCGATCTACACCATTTTTGAAGATTTAATATTTATAAATAAAGGTGAAAATATATTTTAAGGCTATCACAAAGATTTCCAGTATTAAAATTACATTTCTCGACACTATTTGAAGGTAGGCTCTAATTTGATTGTTTTTTATATTTCAAAAGTTGGATAAAACAAATGGCCATAAGAAGGTTTTTTAAGGTTGTTGCATCATATTACTATACAACACTTGCATGAAATCATTGGTTAGATATATATATATATATATATATATATATA
>NW_006499436.1:155107-167717 GCF_000471905.2 Amborella trichopoda
TATATATATATATATATATATATTACAAATCCAAATCACTTAAAATTTTAAACGTGTGTTCTTCTCATCAAGCCGAAGATCAATTTGAGAATTTTTCAGCATCAAAACACTTTTTCTTAGTGGTATTTTGTGGGGCGCCTTACTTGAACAATACAGGTTGACAACTATATTTAAACTTTTTCCTCCATGTACATGGCTAAGGTAAATATGCCCCTCAAACATGCGCCAATAACTTTGAACCATTGTTTCATGCGGGTTGTACTGCATTTGTACAATATGCGGTCATGGTTGCTAACGGGTAGTCCATCTAAAAACAATTGTAATTAACAATCCAAATATTTTTTTAATATAATTATTATTTCTAGTTTTTAAATTTTATTTATCTTTTTATATTGATGATCTCTATGTTAAAGATTATATATTATCTAAAACATATATTTATTGCCAAGCCTGCATTTGTACATGTGCGGTCTAGGCGGCATACTAAAAAAACATGTGCTAATGACCGTAACTGAAAAGGGAAACTACTCCAAATGGACGTACCTCCTTAAAGATTGTGATGGTAATTTGAGGACACTTTATAAAACTGTTCTCATGCTAAAAAAAACATTTGTACATGTGCGGTATTCGCCGCACATGCTAAAAAACCATTTGTACATGTGGGGTCTTGGCCGCATGCTAAAAAAACATGTGCTAATCACAATAACTGAAAAAGGAAACCACTCCAAATGGACGTCCCTCCCTAAAGATTGTGATGTTAGTTTGAGGACAGTTTACAAAACTGCCAAGTAGGGTAGAATGGTTGAGAAGCCCTGGTCATGCTCTGATAGGGGGTTAGTTATTTCCATCACAAAACGTGTATAGAAAGGCCTCCATGCACCCTCCCCAAATCACCAATTACATCTCTCCTCCTCTTCTCATTCATTTAACCAGCTGAAGATTTGATGTTTTCATGCTTTCCACAGGCTTTCTTTAACATGGTTCTCTTCTCATTCTTTTAACCAGCTGAAGATTTGATGTTTTCATGCTTTCCACATGCTTTCTTGAACATGGTATTCAGACGGTTCCTCTTCGAGTTAGTTCTCGGAGATGCAATGTTGAGTAACAGGTTCAAAAAAGCTGTGGAGAAACATGGAAACGATTATTACGCTGTACTGCTGGCTCGAAGGCGATTTTATAAGAATGTTGGCCGTGGTTAATTTTCCTGTTGATGATCTGAAGATATTTGTCGCTGGTGCCACCATCTAACTGGTTTTGCAGCTCCCCATGAGATGGTAAAAGGTGTCTTTGTTGATGGGCTGCAAGAAATATGTCTTTTCGTTTTACTAAATTTTTCTTGGTTACTAAGAGAGAGCCATATAGGATTAATTTTTCAAATTCCAACATATTTACCCTACTTTGATAATTTCATTTCTGCTTTCTATATTGGTTTTCAAAGAAATTTCATGAAGGTACATACATGAGTGGATCTTCATAAATTTGGGTGGGGTTTCTGTTTACACAAAACACTAGTGGAGAAAATATAGCAATGAGTTTATGTCAAGAATGTTTAGGGAAAGGACTTTATTTCAAAGAATATGGGAATCTATTTAGTCATAATAAAGTTACAAGGCGTTATTGCAAAAAGATTTCATCTCCTTCATATTTTTATATCTAATAATTTAAATATCATATAGATTTAAAACATGGAGGGATTAAAATATATTCGTAACCCCTGTGATCTTCTTTTTCGAGAAATATACTTAATTGGAATAGGTTCCATAATTATTGATTGGGTTTGTTTTTGATGGACTAGTTTCTTGATGTATTTTTTTGCCCCAGTTACTGATAGTGGAAAAATGGTCCATTTCAAATTCTTACATGGTAAAAAAAATTAAAAAAAGGGAGCTGAATTACATGTTACATAAATTCTGTATGTGTCCTGTGAAGTATATTTTTCGAATTACCAAATCATTGTGATATATTGTGGTATTGAAAAAAAATGTAAAAAGTCACCCAAATCAGAGATAGCCACGACATAAAACAAATGGGAGAAATTTAAAAAATGCATTAGCATCTACTGCTAAAACACAATGGAGAATGACAAACTCCATTATATCCCACTCTCATTTGCTTTAAAACATCATCCTAGGGATACTTACGAAGTAGAGAAACCATATTTCTAGTAATGTCGATGAATATGCGTTATCTCATTAATTTGATAGTGGTTAAAGTGATACAGAAAGGAAGATGCAGGAATATGTGTTATCTCATTAATTTGAATGTGGTTAAAGTGATGCAGAAAGGAAGATGGGTGTCTCCAAGATTGGCTTAAAATAAATTTTGATGGCTCTTTGGGGAACCTGGGTTTTTTTAGAATTGGAGTTCTTCACTAATAGTGATAGTTGTGTCATCTTTTGCTTTGCTCGTCCACGTAGATGGTTTTTTTACTCTCAAAATGTAATTATTTGGAGTAAGGAGGAGGCGAGGCCACCATGGAAATTAAGGTCCATGTGATTACAGGTTATGAATCTTGCAAGCAAGGGCTCTCTTTAAAACATGCTTATAGGGAGGCTAATGATACGGTGGATGGATTAATAAAGCTTGGGCTTCTCTTTTGCATTTACATGTTTATGATTCTTTGTTTATTTGATGAGTTGTGTAACCTTTGATTGAGATTTTAATAAAATTACGTGCTTTTGCTATTGAAAAAAAGGAAAAAGAAAAACCATACTGATCGTACTGAATGGGTGGATACCTGACAAGTTGAGGAAGGATCTATTTTTACCATAACTAGGTCTGGTTCAGACTGGGTCTAGCTTAGGGCCTATTGGATCGAGTACAATCTGACCAGACCTACTTAGTATATAAAAGATATATTAAAGGCTTTTATAAGGTTACAACCAATGGTTTAAAAAGTGGATCGGTGACCCTGATCGGGTATTTCAAAAACCTATCCGGATCGGCGAATCGGCGATCCGAATCGAGAATCGGCTGAATCGGTTGAATTAAAGCTTCAAAAAAATCCAAAAAAATTATTAAAATTCATTATAAATATTGTTTTTTAGGAATCCAATAAGAAATGAATGTACTACATTATTAACTTTCATTTTTTTCTTCAATTTGTGAATATTGATATGCTCTTTCCCTGTATAAACTTATGTTAACCATTAAATTTGCATCACATAAAATAAAAATCCTAGAATTATCATAGATAAAATATATAATTATACATTGACTATTATAAAGAGTAGACTAATCAATGAAAGAATGGACATTAAAATCTCGTTTTGACGAAAAACCCTAATCCGCTAAAAAAATCCAAATCATTACAGCCTAACTAACTGTAATCCAAAATTATTAAAACCTAGCTAATTATAATATTATATACTGAAATTATAATTATTAGTTTATATTTTATAATTATTTTATTAGATAAATAATAACAAATTAAAAACATTTTATAATATTATCTAATTTAAAATGTATTATTGACAACTGTAAGAAAAATAGTACATTGCATGATTTATAATGTAAAAATTAATAAATAAAATAAAAAATTTAGTTATCAATGTAAAAATTAATAAAATACGTACAAATTTTGGAAATAACTCTTCAATTTTTCTAAAATTTATTTTTTTAGGTTTCTATAATAAATTTAGTGAAAGAGATTGATAATAGAAAGATGGAGATTTCAAATAGAATAAACTTTTTATGTTTTATTTTTTTATGCCTTTCATATTGTTTAAAAAAATAATTATACCACTATATACAACAAAAATTAACTTTTTTATTTTTTATTTTTTTATATTTTTTATATTATTTACAAAAATATTTATACAATATATACGATAAAAACTATACAACACAAAAAAATAACGCCCATTTTTTTATGTTTTTTATATTATTTACAAAAATATTTATAGAATATAAACAACAAAAACTATATAACACAAAAAAGTAGCGCCCACGGGGGGACTCTACCTGAAGAGGTCACATGAGGAAGCAAAGGTCTTAACCACCACGCCACCTCAACATATGTGGTTATAACTTGATGATTAATAGAATATATTTAAATTCCTTTTTCATTTAATGATGTTTGGGAATTATCTCACATCGAAAGATGGGTATTCCACTTGGGTATATAAATACCTATGTAATATAAGTTAAAATATTTGTGTAGAAATATTAGGGTAACCTTACATCGTGCACGTGCGTGTCACACGCGTGCAAGGAGGAAACCGGGTAGAACCGGATTGGAACCGGCGGCTCTTCTCTAGAACCGGGCAGTTCTCGGTTTTGTATCGGAACCGGTACGGGCTGTGCCGGTTCCCGAGTCAAACCGGGCGAGTCCGGTTCGACTCGCCGATTTTTAAAACACTGGTTACAACCTTAAACAATCCAATTAAGGCGCACCTTAAAATTTTACTATAACATGTAATTTTATTACAGGGTTTTTTCTACATTAAAACAACATTTTTAATAGATTTTTGAAGTGCATATGTGATTCTACATTTTAAGGTGGCAACGTTATATAAATTTTTCCCATATTAAAATATGTATAAACATTTTACATTATAAAAATAATAATTTTTATATTATTTTATTTCTAGACTCGGACCAGATGCAACTTGATAGGTCGAGTCTAGGGCCAAGTGACTTGGACTTGACTCCAGTCGGATTGGGCATGTGTCAAGATCAACCCGGATTACTCCCAACCCATTAAGTCGCCTACCAGAAGGCGACTTAATGCGTAGTTTTGACTCGAATCTAAGACTCAAGGTTTGTTATCAAATGATCGAGCTTAATTGGTTAATTGGTTAGCGCTTGATGATTTGCAATGATACATCCTAAACTCAAATTCTTATGAGGTTATGTGCCCTCTCCACGGACTCATCCAAAAAAAAAATGGCTTACATGCTAGTTGACTTTGGCTTTTTTTAAGTTGTAATGAGCGATGGTTTGTTTCGTAATCATTGCAGGTAACAAATTGTGCCACGGGCGCATGTCATGCCTCTTAAGTTTCCCTCGAATAAGGATTGAGAAACAGCACATCCATGTAGCCAAGATGGCCTAAGAAGTTTTGCAGTTCGATGAATTGAATTACCATTTAAATAGTGTTTGTGCAAAGGTTCATAATCCACAAGACTTGAATTTTTTTTTGAGTTTTGGGCCCGGCACTTGCCGAATCCAATACAATATATATTTTCACTTTAAAATTTTTTTCAAAGAAGATGGCCGAATCCATCTTTGTCTTCACAACTATGGTTTCAGCCGGTGGTTTAAAAAACGGATCAATACCTCGGATCGGGCACTCAAAAAACTCATCCGGATCGAAGAATTGTCGATCCGGATTGGAAATCGGCTGAATCAGTTGGATTAAGCCTTAAAAAGATCTAAAAAAATTATGAAAATTCATTATAAATGTTGTTTTTTAGGAATCCAATAGGTTGTATTTTAGGAATCCAATAAAAAATGAGGGTACTCCATTAAAAACTTTTATTTTTTGCATCAATATGTTAATATTGAGATTTTTTTTCTTGTATGAACTACTGTTAACCATTATTACTAATTATAATCAGGGTTTTAAAAATCGGCGAGTCGCAACGGACTCACCCAAATCGACACGGGAATCGGGTACCCTGTGTCGATTCTTCTGCAAAACCGGGAATCGGGCAGCAATTTTGAACAGTGAATCGCCCCTATTCCAACCGCTTAGTGACGTCACAGGGCGAATCCATTCCAACTATCAACGAATTCCTAGGATTTTTGGTGGAATGGGGGTTGTAATTCTTTCTACTTCTCGAGATATAATGACAGATCGAGAGGCTTTACGAGAAGGAATTGGAAGAGAGATTTTATGTTATTTATGGTAATCCTTCTGATATACGAATTTTATCTGTAACTTCCTATTTATTTTATGAAAAAGAGAGGAGAGACAAGTTGGCTAATACCACTTATCCTCTATTAGTTGATACTTCAAGGAAGGGAGTTACCTGGAATGAAAGAACAAAAATTAATTCATGAAGGTTTAATTACTGAATCACTTCCCAATGGCATGTTCGAAGTTCGCTTCGATAATGGAGACCTGGTTCTAGGTTATGTTTCAGGAAGGATCCTACATAGTTTTATACAGATATTACCAGCTGATAAAGTGAAAATTGAAGTAAGTCGTTATGATTCAACCAGGGGACGTATTATTTAAAGGCTTCGCAACAAAGATTCGAATGATTAGATGGCTTCTTAAAAATTCCTTTCATTTCTTCCATAAGGATATCGAGGCTCAAAAGTTCAAGGAACTTCTTTTTTTCTTCCAAGGAAGAAATTCAGAATTTAATTAAGTAAGGAGTGACACATATGAAAATATGAGGACATTTTGGTAATTGTTTTTCAAAATATCATTTCAGGTTACCCTTTCTCTCAATCACGCTGGCATTACAGTTTTTGTGAAGTATTTATATCTTATAGACTTTCTCCAATTTTTCGATGTGGGACTTGCATTATACGATATTATATTGAAAATTCATACAATGTAAATAAATATTGTACAAAACTCTTCAGCAGTGCGCAGAGGTTTCCGTAATATCATAATTTTTTTTTAAAAAAAAATAATATGATAATAAAAAAGAAGATAGGTTTTTACTTTTGTCTTAAAAAAAAAAACTAAAATTTGTCTTCATTAAAAAAAAAGAAAGATAGGTTTTTACTTTTGTCTTAAAAAAAAAACTAAAACGAAGAAAATAATATGCTAAAAGAAATAAGAAAATAAAAATTAATACAACAAGCAAAAAACAAAAGGTAATATAATATCTTCTTTTTTTTCTTGTCAAAAAAAAAAAAAGTAATACAAGAAATATCATATTTTCTCCTAAAAAAAAATACAACAAGTATTTTTTGTCAAAAAAATTAAAAGATATTTCTTAATACAACAAAGATTTTTTAATACAAACTAGGAATAATTGATCTAATTATAATTTTTATTTTTATAATACGGTAAGCTTTAACATAAATTAGGAATATTAATTTTAAGATATGATTCAAACATGTTTGAAATATTTCTCTATCTCTGACAATCTCTTCCATTAAATTTATTCTAAACTTCTAAAAAATTATATTTTAAAAAATTTGAAGTGTTATTTTGAAAATTGATGCGCATTCAAATAATTTACATATTGACAATCAAATATTTTATTTATTTGCATTATAAATCTTGTAATGAATTATTTTTCTTATAGTAATCAATAGTACATTTTAAATTAAATGGTATTATAAAATATTTTAAATTTGCTATTATTTATATAATAAAATATAAACCAACAATTTTCGTTGCAATATATAATATTATAGTTAGATAGGTTGTAATAATTTTGGATTATAGTTAGTTAGGTTGCAATAATTTGGGTTTGGTTTTTAGTGAATTAGGATTTTCCGCCAATTCGAGATTTTAGTAGCCATTTTGTTATTGATTTAATCCATTATTTATTGTAGTTTATGTATGATTATATACTTTATCCATAGTAATTCTATGTTTTTTATTTTATGTGATGCAAATTTAATGGTTAACATAAGTTCATACAGGAGAAGAACATGTTAATTATTCACAAATTAATTAAAAATGAAAGTTAATATTCTAATACTCATATTTATTATTGGATTCTTAAAACTTAACATTTATAATGAATTTTCATAATTTTTTTGGATTTTTTTTAAGGATTAATAGGACCGATTCGGCCGATTCCGGATCCGGATCGCCGATTCACCGATTCAGATGGGTTTTTGAGGTGCCCGATCCAGCGCACCGATCCATTTTTTAAACCATTGATTATAATATTATAGTAAACATGATTAAAAAAGTATCAGAAAATGTTTCCATATCATATGATTAAAAATAAAATTAAACCCCCAATAAATTCTAATGTTATGATATTAAACAATTCAAAAAAAAATTATCCAAAAAAAATGAAAATAGATTTATCAAAATTCAAAAAATAAAAAAAAATGCCTATTGACAACATGCACGATAGTTACAAAAAAATAAAAATAAAAATCAATATGGAAATAAATTTACCAAAAAACAATTTTAATAATTATTTGGCACTCTAATTAAGTCATTTAATTAGAGAAATATGCAGATGAGGCTCATTGAATATGACACGCTAATTTGAAAACATGATATGTTAATATTTATAAAGTAATTGACACACTCATTAATAACATTAAACTAATTGACATGCTCATTAATTCATTTTTTAGAACATAATTTAAAAAACTAAAACCCATTACATATTTAATATTTTGATACTAAAAAAAAATTTAAAAGATATTAAATTCAAAAAATAAAAAAAATGACGTATTCACTTCCCTAAGTTGTCACTCCATTTATTGTTATACAGAAAAATAATTTATTGCTTTTAACAAGTAGCATATTAATGCATTTAGAAATGGGAGTGCCATAATTACATTTAATAAGTAGCACGTAAAAAAATGTTAAGGGTGCTTGGTTTAAAAAAATAGGAGTGCAGCGTAGAGTACTAATGTTGTGAATAGGTTAGGGGAATTGTCTCACATCTAAAAGTGGGAGAGTAAATTGATGTTATAAAAGCCACAATTATTTTATATATGTCAACAGCAAAATAAAGAGGACGTGTGATGCATCCGTTGCCTTCCACAATGCCTCTAGAGAGAACTAACGACACCTGGTAAGTTAGGTAGTAGTGGGCAACGTGTGGCGGGTAGGGTATACCCGGTTCACTGTAGTAGAATCCGACCCAATAATGCGCCACCCGATTTACTGTAGTAGAATTTGACCCAGTAGTGGGCAATGTGTGGCCGGTAACCCGGTTCACTTTGACCCAGTAGTGGGCAATGTGTGGCCGGTAACCCGGTTCACTGTAGTAGAATCCGACCTAGTAGTGGGCTGATTCATTGTAGTAGAATCCGACGCAGAAGATGTAGAATCGATCGATTCGTTGTTGTGTATGAATCAGAACGGGGTGGCCGTCGACGCAGAATCGACGATTGTGCCTGTAGTATCCAACGCAAAATCGATGGACTCGTTGTTGTGTATGAATCGGAACAGGGTGGCCGTCGACGCAAAATCAACGATTTTGCCTGATTCACTGTTGTGGTTGTGTATCGTCGAGAATCGACGATTCTACTCTAAACATGCTCGACTTCTAATATTGTGTGGGTTCTCGACGATTCTACTCTAAACACGTCCAACTTCCGATATTGTGTGGGAATCGGAACGGGGTGGCCGTTATCTTCAACTATTTGGGCTTAGGAAACCCATTTGTAACATTAAAAAAAAAAAAAAATCGGTTCAATACATCAAATTATCAAACAAGTCGAGAATCGACGATTCTACTAGAAACACGCTCGACTTCTGATATTGTGTGGGTTCTCGACGATTCTACTCTAAACACGTCCAACTTCCGATATTGTGTGGGAATCGGAACGGGGTGGCCGTTATCTTCAACTATTTGGGCTTAGGAAACCCATTTGTAACATTAAAAAAAAAAAAATCGGTTCAATACATCAAAGTATCAAACAATAGAAACCGAATGAGCGCAATGAGCACAAAATAGAAACCGAATGAGCGCAAAATAGAAACCGAATGAGCACAATGAGCACAAAAATAGAAACCGAATGAACGCAAAATATATAAATCATGGGACTATTTTTTGTTCGAAAATTGAAATAGATCTCTATTTTAATTTCCCATATAGACAATTACAAATTTTCTATTATATTTTATTCTAATATATTTTTAGTGCATGGGGTTGATTCTAGTTCTCCGCCTGGTCCCCCCATGTAACTATTGGGTTGAGTCTTAGTGAGGTTCAACACGACTTGTGTACGCCCTATATTAAAATGAAATTTATCAAAACACACTTTAAAGTTGAATTATCCAACATTTCACTTTGTTGGCTCTGTGTAATTATTAAAGGCTTTATGAATACTTGTAAAATAAAATTATATAGTAGAACATGAACTCAATGAGAGTGTGGTCCCATGTGGATCATACTAAGTAAACGATGTTTGTTGACACTGGACTGTATTTAACGTGCTAAGTAAGTCTGGTTGGAGAAAACCCATGTTACATGGACATAAAAAAACAAACCGATGAGGTTTAGATATGTTATCCATTGATGAGGTCGGAGTATGCCGGAAAGAGTGAGCCGATGGATTGTGTGATCTTGTATGTGATGGAGGCCTTTAGAGAAGCCTCATCATTTGTACCATCACAGTATGCACATTGATAGCCATTTTTGAGAAAGTAAACTATCTTTCAGGATGAAGTGTATGTATGTGTGAGAGGCACCATTGAGTAATGGATTGCATCAAGTCAAGATGACCTTGGTTTCACCTTGGTTTCGTCTCCAGGGGCTCATGAAATCCATATGCTGGGACTGCGACCTCTTGTCTAGTGGATGAACTTTTGGTGACCCACTAATGATCCCCTATATGGACTGTAGGTCATGGGCAATGCTGGGTTGGTTTGAGCAAGCATGTGTAGTCCGTAGTCCACAGTTGGAGATGGAGTGTCCTAGTGCATATTGATTCCTAAACCATATAGATCATTTTTCTTTCAAAATATTTACTTTTGTTTATTTTAATAATATATAATTTTTTTTTAGAATTGTTATTTGAAATTTTTAAGTCTCTATATATTTTATTGATCAAATTTAGATTTATAAAACAGATATGTTGATTTAAATATTCAAATAAAAATTTTATATTTTTCAAAAAATATAAAAAAATGATATAATTATATGGGAGGCCCAATAGGACTTTTCGGCCCACCATAGCAAAATAGGTGGGGCCTATTATGTGCCACAATAGGAGGCACGCCCCACCTAGGTAACCTTCTATTTTATTTGATCAAGCTCTAAAGTTTGAGAGATAAGCTTGTGTTGTTTTACGAAAGCTTAAATCCTTGAGGAAATTTTGAATGAAATTTTTGTATGTATGAGAAGACTGATGCATAAAAGAAGAAATAATAATATTATCATTTATTAATTTTTTATTTGAAATAATTGATAGAAAAATTATTTAGGAAGTGAGGGATAATGGTTCTAACACCTTTTATATAATGTTGATAGTCCATATATGGAATTGAGAGCTCATATCTCTCATTCCACAAGTCACCCAGGATCAATTGTACATATTCAATCTCACATGAGTGGCAAGCCATGGAAAACTGTAAAAAACCTTAATTCTATTCAAACACTATAAAAATGGGAGCAACCTACCCAAAATCTCTACACCATATTGCTTACACCTAAAATCTTTCTCTTCTCTCTCCCATAAAAAAGGAAGGGGTACATCCCATCTCTTGAGTTTTCTCTCTCTCTTGACCAAAGAAGGGGGCTTGCCCCACTCTAGAAAGTCTCTTTCTCTCGCTATCTCATCTTGGAAACTCTCTCTCCTCTCAAAAAAACCCTAAAAGGGGGGCACACCCCACTCTCTCTCTTTCTCATGGTGTCTCTCGTATCTCTCATCATCTCTCGTATTACATTGGGGTTAAGTCTATAGGGGTGAGGTAGAAAGAGAAGTATCTCTCTCAAACTAGGCTATCAAGGGGGTTCACCTAGCTATTAAATTTGTGATCAATGAGGTTTACGTTCCATTGGTGTGGCTTGTCCAAATCTTGCTTTCCTGGTTGAGATTGATAGTTGACAATTAGATCCTACATCATCAGAAGGTGGTAACTCGGTGTGGGGTGTAAGAGGGCTAGTTGAAGTAATATCAGACACCCTCTTTTATTTCTGACTTATTTACCTATTATCTTTTTTATTCCAAAGCATAGGTTCTTTTTTCTTTGTTATTGAAAGAAAGGTTTTGAATGGCTTCAAGTTCTTGATATCCTAGTTTTATTCTTTTATTTTATTTTAGTTGAAGTTGTTTTATTGTACAATGACTACTTGTAAGTGGTCTACGTCAAGAAGAAAAAGAAAAGAAATTAAAAGAGCATATACTCCAGTTAGATCACACGAGTCATTCTTTCACACTTAAGAGGTGTGTTTTGATAAATTTAAAAACTCAATTTGAAGTGTTATTTGACAAGCATTCAAAATGAAAGAATGATATGCTAGATGAATAAGATGCTCAATAATTCTAATGTAAGGATTAATTTTGTAAATTTCCCAAATAAGGAGTACATACAAACGTACCATACATGGTTTTTCAACAATCTTTTCCCCTACAAGCTGGCTCTATTTTATAGTGTATCCTCTTTAACTTTGTTTTTCCCCAAAGGGAATTTATATAATGAGATTTTTCGTTTGATACAAGATGGTCACACTTAATCTTGACCATTGGATGTAAAATTGGGTGGATGCATTTTTTTCATTGACCAAGCTCAAAGTTCAAAATAAATTTTTTCGAACTTTGTGACACACTCAAGCTTTCAGATTTCACATCAGATGGTTATAAATAATTGTGAGCTTCATGAACTAAAAGTAAATGGTCCCATTGTATACAATCCCTTATTTTATACCTCATAACTCTATGTTTTCTTTAGTTTGATACGGTGCTTGAAAATCTTGAAAATAGAAGGATCAGATAAATTATTACAATATACATTATTTTTAAGATTTCAAATATATATATATATATATATATATAT
>NW_006499436.1:186755-197125 GCF_000471905.2 Amborella trichopoda
TCAAATTTCACATCAAATGGTTGTAAGGAATTGTGACCACAATGTATTAAAGGTACATGGTCTCATTGTATACAATCCCATAAATTTACAGGACTTTTTTAGGTTTGAAACGATAAAATGGATCTCTATGCTAAAATGGATCTCTATGCTAATTTCCCATATATATAATTACACATTTACATTATATATTGGGAAAAGTTTATATAGAGCCGAGGCTCTAAACAATCAAATTAGAGCCCACCACAAAAAATTTACTAGAAGAGGTCGTTTTGATGCCCAAATATGCTCAAATTGATCATCTCGACATCAAGATGAATGGAAATGGGAAAAAATAGATTTCAAGTTTTGGAAATAGTGCATCTTGTAACATATTTTTGGACCGTCAATTTTCAAGTGTTTGTAGATCTGCTCTATCTACACTATTGTTGAAGCTTTAAATTTTATAATAAAAGATAAAAATATATTTTAAGGCTATCACAAAGATTTTAAATATTGAAACCAAATTTCTCTATACTATTTGAAGGTGGGCTCTAATTTGATTGTTTAGAGCCTTGGATATGTACAAACAACACCCTTACATATTTATTCTATATATCATACGTTTCTTGCATGAGGTTGGTTGTAGGTCCTTGCTGGTCCCCCATGTAGGTCAAAAGAATGATGAGCTATTTGTAATTAGATAAATAAACAAGAGTAAGATGTTAAGTAGTTTAATGTCAAAAAAAAAAGATGTTAAATAGTTCAAATGTGAAGAGTAATTTAATAAATTTCCCGAATAAGAAGTACATGGAAGTCACTTGGGTACCGTACATACTTTGCCAACAATTTTTGACCATACAAGCAGGTTCTCTTTTAAACAATATTTCAATGACACTTTCTTTTATTTTCGTTTTGAGTGACACAATTGGAGACTTATTTGAATGACACATTCAAGGAAAAACAGGCCTGATTTGAAGT
Organism: Amborella trichopoda; assembly: GCF_000471905.2. Next base: position 187,713 of record NW_006499436.1, read on the forward strand.
TAATTTGCATATCATGCAAGATGGTTTCGAGGCATACAAGTTTGTATGAGAGAGAGAGAAAGTGAAGTTTGGTTCATCAAGACCATACTTCGTATGATGTGAAACAGTTTGTGGGAAGAGGAAGCGCTACCATTAGCAATTCGCTCTCTTTATCTTATGCATAATTTCATGAATGAATTAACGGTCAAATAAAAAAAGAAACAAAATGAGATGAATGAAAATTTAGGTAACGGGGCAATTATTTTATACCTTATAAATGAACTCCTACCTTATTTTTGGATAATGATATGAATTGAAACTTAGGCTAGCGGGACACATTTTCTATGTACACCTGTTGTACTCTTTTGTAAAAATACAATCAAAAGATTATAAATATAAAATAAAAAATAAATAAAAAATAAAAAAAGAAAGAAAGAAAAGGGAAACATTATTGTTTTTTTGTTGGTGAGGTTTATCCAAGGTTCTGCCCACTTTATACTATTGAAGTAAGGAACGCCTCTAAATTTTGCCCCAAGTAGTGGTTTTGCTGTAAAACACTTTACAATGACTTGTATCTATTTTCAACCCTAATTATAAAATTTGACATTTCAAAAGTATTGCAAATCGACCTTACTTGCACAGTGTAAAATTAACACCTTTAATAAACTTTTTCCTGCGTAATATATTGCTTTAATAGTTTGATGCATTGGCTAAGGTAAACATGCACCTCAAATATGTGCTAATCACCGGAAAAAAAAAAAAGAAGCCAAATGGACGTCCATCTGTAAATATTGTGAGGTTAGTTTAGGGATAGTTTACAAAACTGCCAAACGATGCATAATGGTTGAGAAGGCTGGGTCATGCGTGTGAGATGGGGTTAGTTATTTCCACTCAAACGTGTATAAAAGGGCCTCCATGCGCCCTCTCCATATCACCAATTTCATCTCTCCTCCTTTTCTCATTCTTTTACCCCAAGTTGAAAGAATTTTATCTCGAAAGTTCAAAAGAGTGAAGACTTGATGTTTTCATGCTTTCCACAGGCTTTTTTGAACATGGTATTCAGACAGGCTCTCTTCGAGTTAGTTCTCGGAGATGCATTGTTGAGTAACAGAAATCTGTGGAAAAACATGGAAGCAATCATGACTCCACGTTGTATATTTGAACGTGAATGCAATTTTATCAAAATGCCGGCCACAGATGACCTTATGAACAAAAATCTGAAGGTATTTATCGATGGCGCCACCGTCCAATTTGTTTTAAAGTTCAAATAAAATGGTTTTGCATGTGTGTTTGTGTGTCTTCGTTGATAAGAGTAAGAAGAGCCACTGCATTGAGTTAAGGATAGTTTGGTAGTTTCATCTCAAATATGAATGAGAGACTACAACATTTTTGCATTCGTTTTCTAGTGTATACATTTCCTTTTTGAGGATGGGATGTGAGTGCCCATGGATCTAGATCGGTGGGCATTTGATCAGGGTTAGATAGTTCAATATTTTTGAATTGTGAATATCTGATAAGATGAATGGAAAATTACAAGTCAGAACATAAAAAAGAGAGAACTGGGGTTTGATTTTCATGGATCGCGAGAAAGACAAAAGAGGTGGTGATGTGGTCGTTATATTAGGATATTGTTGTTAGGAAAATGGTTTGATAGGACTGCGGTTTATCAAAATCTTAGATTCATAACCAGACAGAGAGTCTGAAATTCAGGTTTCATATCCAAACCGGGTGAATTCTCACCCCAATTATGGTAAAACAATTTTCTTTGTCCTTTTTCCACTAGATGGCCAAATATAGTTGAACTTTTAAACAATCAAAGCATGATGGACTGAAAATTTATTTGCCCTCCCAATTACGAGATTCAAATTTTTAAAAATGGTACCGAGGCAAGATGTACAATTTTTAACAGTTAAAATCTTTCTCTTTTCATATCTCGAGGTCTCAAAACAGTCATCTGCTGAGGGTTTTGAAGCGTTAAAACAACAGTTTTCTCTTAGCATGTATATTATGCTGCCATTGTAGCATATTATGCGACTACTCCCTCACATGAAACATCGATTTAGAAATATTATTTTAGTCTAATTTTTTGGAACCAGAAACGAACTACTAGATGATTATTTTAAAAATAAAAATTTGAATTTTGTTTTGTTCGAACTTAGATCTAGCTCTTCAAAAGTTTATTATAGTTGTTAGAAGTCGCAACAAGACACATTCTAATAGCTATTGGTGGAGTCCGCGTCTTAGATGCGCTTTTAAGATAATAGCAAACCAAAGAAGGCACTCATAACTCGAGTTGCAGGGGCTATTAGTCAACCAAAGAAGCACTTCGTTGAGCGGTACTCATTATTACGGAATAAGTCCTGCGAGTGGTACTCATAAAGCAGTTAATGTTGACCTTTCATAACGAGTATATAGCGAGTCTATAGGCCTTAGGCTTATGTAGCAACACGACTGAACTCTTAGTAGTCTCTAAAGCTTAACAACAGCGAGTGGAGTTACACGAAACGAGCCAAAGAAGAACTCGTTGGGGCAGTCGAGCAGTCTCAATTTCACTACAGGATTTGCGAATGTTGGGCTGGGCCACCTCGAATGGCGTGAACAGCATGCGGGGAGACTTGTACGTACGGTTTTTAGGGGGATCTGGCAGAAAGACCAGCAACAATGCATCTCCAATCAGTAAACAGCACATCTTCGCATCTCACCACTCATCCTGAATCCCACAGCTCATCCTCCACGTTTTACTCCTCATGCAAAGACAGTGAGCCCCCATCCGATCAATTGCTTTTAGGTCGACCTCTGCCTCCACTTGCTTTCCTTCGTTTCGAACCTCAAGGAACGATGTCGAATCTTCTGGTTCGAAAGCAACTTCGATTTTGTTACTCCTCTCTTCCAGCCACCCCATCACCTCGGCTCTTTCTCCTTCTCCTTCTCCTCCTCCTTCGACACGCCATACCACCCCTAAGGACAGGGAGAAGCCTTACTATAATTATGAGGAGTTTGCCAGAGCATAAGAAATTCCATAGTGTTGAGTTAAGTCATAATGGAGACTTCGTTCGGAGAATCTTGCCTATCCATCTATGGGAGAACCAAGAATTAAAGAGGACAGCTTTGACTAGCTCCTGCTAGAATGGAAGATGGTTCATCTTAACTTGTTGAAAAAGCCATTAGTATCAACGTACAACTTAAAGTTCACAAGTAGCTCAAATCGGGTCATCATTATAAGAAGAAAGAGCCACAGAACTCACTAGTATATTGGCTTTCTATCTTTGGATCATTGGCTAGAATCCAAAATGTATGTCTATTATCCCCCCCCAAAATCGTTTCGGTGCTTCAAATCGGATAGAGCCCGATTCCTTGCTCGACAAGGCAAGCTCGCACTCCCAGAAATCTGATCAATCTATTAAACACGATACGATCGCTGTTCAATTCGCGTTGGGTCTGGCCTACCTATTCCCACTTGAGGTAGGGTTCTCCTTTATTATCACGGGGGCCCACTAGAAGCTGGAATTGTGGGTGGCCCGTCCCGACCACCATCCCTTGAGTCTGGTATCGATTCGATCTTCCCTCCACCCGAGGGGGAGAAAACAGCCGTGCAGCGCGTGTCGTCGATGGGGCAATAGAACCACTGATCCCATCCCTTAGAAGGAAGATGAATTATAACAGAAGGATTGCCCCTTTCCCACCGATGTCAGCTTCTATCCGAATGTATAGGGATTGGTTCAGCAGATCCAAAAGGGGAAGAGCAGACAGTTCGGGTCCTGAGCCTGGTCATGAGGGATGGAAGAGAGAAGTTGTCCAACCCCCTCTCCCGGCTTTTATAGTCGAGTGCCTCAGTCCCCCTCCCCCATTCACTCTTTGTCTATTTGTAGTTGCTTATTCATTGTGATTAGGTAAGTCAAGGGTAAGTCTAATCTGATTCACGCACTATGGAGGTAAATGAGGTAAGTAATGGGGTAAATATAGAGGTAAGTAAGGTTTAGGGAGCCGAACTGTGATTAAAGAAAGAGAACTTTTAGATCAAAGGAAAGGAAAGGCTTAGGAATGATAGTTATTAAACTCAGGTAATAAAAAGTTTAGATGGGTTAGATTAAATATGTTGAGGCAAAAGAACTACAGATCAAAAAAGGTTCATTATTAATAGGTAAAAGGAAAGAGAAGGAAAGGTCTTACTGCTGGAGGGGTTAGAAAAAGAGTGATAAAAGAAGATGACAGGTTGGTGTTTAGTATAGGTTCGAAAAGGTACCGGAATAGTCAAGGTGACAAAAGGTGAGAGGAAAGGAGTGTATTGTAACCCTATTCTCCATTGTAGAAACGAAAAGTAATCCTCAAAAACAAGAAATAAGAAACAAAAAAAAGAAATATACAACCAACTACAACGCAAAGATATAAGTGGTTCGACAACGTGCCTACGTCCATGGGAGATGAGAGTTTCTTTGCTAACAATAGATAATAGGGTTATAATCGCTCTCTCTTTCTCACGCCTCTATGTTCTCTCTAATAACAAAGAGATCTGCGTTTTTCCCTTAACCCTAGATGAACTCCCAATCGCAACAACAATATATATCGAGTCCCAGATAGATGGTACAAATTACTGAAATACACAGATATATCAAGTCCCAGATATATATGAATCCCATGTACGGATATATCCCATGTACAAATTATTGAAATACCCTTAGGCCCTCCAGGTTTTTAGCGGCCCTTCGTAGTTGTCATTTTGACTCTACATTGACAGATTTATTTCCTCATAATGTAAGACATCAATTCTCAACATCCAGTAAATAAGCTCCCATCTCCCGTGGATGTAGGCACGTGGCAGAACCGCATATATCTTTACGTTGTGGTTGATTGTTACTTTCTTTTGTGTTTGTTTCTTCTTTTTAGTTTTCTTTGATTGCTTTTCGTTTCTACACTCTTCGAGTTAGTTCTTGAAGATGCGATGTTGAGTAATAGGTTCAAGAAATCTGTGGAGAACCATGGAAAACAATCATGATGCCGCATTGCATATTTGAAGGTGAATACAATTTTATCAAAATTTCGGCCACAGAGATTTTCCAGATGATGATTTGTAGTTTGTGAATGGCGTGACTTCCAAATTAGTTTTAAAATTCAAATGAAATCTTGTGGTCCTGTGCATGTGTATGAGTGTGTGTTCGTTGTTAAGAGTAAGATCAATGAGTTAAGAATAATTTGGTAGTTTGTATAAAATGAGGGAAGGGTGGTATTATGGGTTTTTATTTATCTCAAATATGAATTAGAGGCTGTTATCTATTTTTATTTGTTTTCTAGTGGATACATTTCCTTTTTGAGGATGGGATATGAGCGCCTATCGGTCTAAATCATTGGACATCTTAAATAGTTTAGGGGAATTTTAGAATGATACCATTTACTTTTGATATATGGTGGTCACAATAATTTTGACCATTGGATGTGAAGCTGGGTGGTTGTAATTATTCCATTGACCATGCTCAAGCTTCAAAAAGAAATTTTCTCGATCTTTATGACATATGTAAGCTATTATTGTGAATATCTGATGAAATTATTTCAAGTCAATACATAAAAAAGAGAGCTGGGGTTCGATTTTCATGGATCACGAGTAAAAGAGGTCGTGGTGTCTTGAAGGTGGGGTTCAAGAAATGTGCATCATTTTATTAAAGTTTAATGGATTCTAAGAAAAATTGAAATGGGGCCACTGTATTCTAGGATATTGTTCTTTTGCCAAATTAGCATATTTCATGTAGGAGCATACCCTACATTAAATCCCTAGGGAAAAAGAGATATTTTGAAATTTTGTTGTCTTAAATTATAGGATCCACGTAGGAATCATTGATGACTATTTTTTCAAAGAAATTAGACTCTGAGTTCTCAACTCTTTAGGTTACTAATGCGGAATCATTAGATGACTATTTTGATTATTATTTTTTAGGTTGGTCTTTAGGTTCAAGGGGTCATATCCCCACAATTTGAGGTCTTTAAATACTTTTCGTTTGAGTTTTACCTGAGATCAAATGGACAATATCCTTCCACATGAGATTTTTTCACGTATACAACAGGCTCTATCAGGACCAAATTGTATACTAACTCCCCCGGGCAAAAAGATATGGGATATGATTGTAATTCAAAAATTAGTGATCATTTCATGCAAAGGGTGCTTGGTTGGGTGTCCTTTCTTTTTAAACAAGTGTTTCATAACCGACTGGTCGAGTGAATTGGCTTTTAGGAAAAGAGCTCAAACTTAATTGGTTAGTGCTTGACGATTTGCAACGCTACGTCCTAAGCTCAATTCCTACTAAGGGTAGGGCCCTCCCCCTTGACTCACCCAAAAATAAAGTCAATTAGCCTTTTGGAAAATCATTTTGGTACAGAGAATCGGTCATCCATATTACAAATAAGACTTGTAAAAAAATAAAAATCAGAGAGCAAACAGTAAAAAGGTAAAATGGGAACCAAGCAATTCGGCCTATCTGGATCACCATATTCCCCAATGAAACCGAAAAAATCCATCTAAGTTGGGCTTATTCTCGGTATCCGAACAAAAAAATTTAAATCACTGCCTTGTGTACTTAGGATTGTGTTCCCATATTCATTAGGATCATGCTCCCATCGACAATAGGATCGCACCCCCATCTAAGAATGATTGTGTTCCTATTTGGAAACAATCGAACTCCATTCAAAGAAGGATCATGTTCTGTGCATGATTAGTCCACGCTCCCATCACAGAAATCCACTTTTATGAAAATTTGGCTTCAAATATAATTATTTTATTTTTAAAATTAATTTTATTTAAGAAGTTTCTTTTAAGATGTTTTGGGAAAATAGGGATGAAGTTTCGAAAACACATCTTCTCGCATGGCAGAGGTTCCTCGTTGCTAGAGTGCTCGCTTGGATTCGCATCTAGGGATCGCGCTTCTAAGGTGTAGAAATCGTGCTCCTAAAATGTAGAAATCACCTGGTTGTGAGCATATTATTGACTTGACTTAAAGTTGCAAAAAAAATTTCGAACTTTGTGACACACTAAACCATCCAATTTGACATCTAATGACCAAAAGTAAAAATGAACTTCTTATATGGAAGATAAATGATCCTAACCTTAAATCCATGGAAAAAGGAACATATTGAATATCAATGTTAATATACGTCATCATAGCTTAATTTGCAAGATAACGGTGATGAAAGTATGTTAAAGAAGGGACTGCATTATTTACGTGTCAAAAAAAAATAGAGGGACTGCACTATTTGCACTAAATTAAAATTTGCAGACTTTTTTTAAATGGAAAAAGACCCATACCTCTTTCAATACACAACCTTTGCATAAAAAAATACCAAATACCCAAATATCTCATCATCACTTTTTTTAAACTTTATTAAATGAAAAATTTGTATACAAGGGTGAGGGCTCATGCATCTCAAAAATTCACCACAAGAGGTTGTTTCGATGTCCAAAAATCCTCAAATTCATCGTCTTGACCTCAAAGTGTATGAACATGAGAAAATTTGGATTTTAAATCTTCAATAAATGCATCTTGTAACGTATTTCTGGATCGAAAATTTTCCAGATTTATCAAGTGCACATATATTTGTTCGATCTACAATATTTTTAAAGCTTTAAATTTCATAATTAAAAGTAAAAATTAAATTTCAAGCCATTACAATGATTTCCAGTACTAAAATAACATCTTTCGACACTATTTCAAAGTATGCCTTACTTTGATTGTTTAGGGCCTTGGCATTATAGAAACCACACCCTTATAAAATTACATCAATGATATGAACTATTTAACATCGAAGACAGTTTTTATTAATCATAGGACTCAAATGTATAAATAAATCCCCTCTTAAAAAATCCATTTTTGAGATGGATTTTGAACCTAAGTTTTAGGGATATAGAATCTAATCTGTGGACATCATGAACATGCCAAAAAATAAATTTTAAAAATTGAAAATGATAATTTTATGAAGAAAGTATTAGGCTATTGTGCTGGGCCAACCAATACACCCATGGGTTGTCCCGACCAAATCCAGGTTTAGACCTATACAATGGACCCAAAAAGTTGGGCAAGGATCCATTTCACCTTCACCCGAAGGTCGGGTCCAAACCTAGGTATAGCTTGGATCCTATCAGGTAGAGGTAGGTCTGACCAGACCTACTAGGTATATATAACTAGGAAAAGTATACAAATATACCATTTACTGCTAGGTATATATAAGTAGGAAAAGTAGACGAAGATACACTCTTGTCCATCGGATTTCAAATCAGGTGGTTGTGAGATTCAAGATCACAATGACTTTATTACTCAATCAAACCAATGATTACAGTGAAAATGATAAAGACAATAATCAAAAGGATAATGAATTGAGCACCAAAGATGGGGCCAACACTCCATCCTTAGCAAGCGAGTGAGCCCTTTCATTCGCTTCCCTAAAAACATGATTGAAAGCCACAACCTTATTGTGACAAATATCCAAAGCTTCCAACCAAAACCTTCTCAAGCTCCAAGGTGGCTTACTAAATCTGGACATCTAGTTGATAACATTAAGTGAATCCCCTTCCACCAGTCATGCAGATTGATCACAACAATCTTTTAACAACTTTAAACCTTGAAGCATAGCTAACATTTCTACTTAGTTTGTTGTAGTTATCCCACACAGGCCACAAAAAGTGATTATCTCTATACCCTGATAATCTTTAACCACACCCCCAAAACCAGCACGTCATGGGGTTCTCAAAGAACTGCCATCAAAATTCAACTTAAAACATCCACGATAGGGTGGAGTCCATTTCAGTCGAACATCAATATTTAATACCCTGAAACCAACTCCCAACAGAAGCCCTCAAATATTCGCCTATTTCTCTCCAACCAAACTTCCCAAATGATTGAAGCTCTAAAAATATGCCATATCATCATCGCCTTTTTAGGCAAAAAAGGATTCAAGAGTTGATCTATCAGATCAAAATGTTATGCCGGTAAAGGCATTTGAAAACCAATAATGTTAAAGGCTCAGATCCACAACGCCGAAGTAAACCGACAATGAATGAACAATGATCTCCAGTCCCCTCGTCATTTTTACAAAACAAGCAAATATTGACGATTATTTTTCCCCTCTTCCTCAAATTGATTAGACGCAAACTTTGTAAAAGTTGAGAATGGCCTGAGGTCTTGACAGTAATATTGCCGAACTTCATGGTGAGGTCCCTGACTCCATTCTCTCCAAAAGGTAAGGACCCAAATCCCCACTAACATACCACTTTTAAAATACCCAAAAAGAACTTTGTAAAAGTTTTCTCGAATTTGAAAACACACCCAAGCATTGCAATTTGACAGCAGACGATTAAGACTAATTATTACCTCCTTATAACAAAGACAAATAATCTCATAGTATACAGTTCTATGATATATATATATATATATATATATATATATATATATATATAA
>NW_006499436.1:201470-254271 GCF_000471905.2 Amborella trichopoda
CCCCGTGCGTGAGGGTACTCGTGCGGGCTCCCCGTTCGTGAGGGCACTCGTGCGGGCTCCCCGTGCGTGAGGGTACTCGTGCGGGCTATCCTTGCGTGAGGGCACTCGTGCGGGCTCCCCGTTTGTGAGGACACCCGTGCGGGCTCCCCGTGCGTGAGGGCACTCGTACGGGCTTTCAGTGTGTTAGGGCACCCGTGGGTGCACATCGCCCGCAGATCTAAACCTATAGAGAGAAAGAGGGGCAGTTGCAGGTGAGGCAAACGAAGAGAGAGAGACGGGTGCACATCGCCCGCAGATCTAAACCTATAGAGAGAAAGAGGGGCAGTTGCAGGTGAGGCAAACGAAGAGAGAGAGAGAGAGAGAGAGAGATGATCGCTGAAAGGAATCTAGAGAGATACGAGAGAGAAGAATGAAAAAAATAAAAGAAAGGATTCACCTTGGAGATAGTTGATGGGTGAAGAGAGAGAAACGGCATTTTGGTGGTGAGGCTGCCATCGGAGAAGAGAGAGAAGAAGTTGCATCCCCTGCAACAATACTCTTTTTTTCTTCTTCTTCACCAACACCACCACATTCCATTAAACCCAACCAAATTACCCCCAAACCCTAACGATCAATCAGCCTTTATTTTAAATCAATTCAGAAAAATTACAGAACCGAGTAACAAGCAATCCCTTGAATTGAAAACGGAGAATGCATAATCCGCGTATTTGGGCATCCACATTTTCTATAGGAAAGGGTAAAAGCCCTTAGAGAGAGAGGGGGGCGTGGCGTTACACAAAGAAAAGGGGCAGATGATATCGAGGTTCAGACCTTTTTCGCCTCAGCTGCTGAAATAAACTGGTGACAAAAAAACGAGATGAGCAAACGCTAGGGAGCAGAGAGGGGTCTGGCTGAGCGGCGTGATGCGAAGAGAGCGAAGTTCCAAGTTTCCGGAAGACACTTCCTTTTTATTTTAAACCATGTAAAAATCCCAAAACCAGAGATGAATCTATTTTGCATTTCAAACCATTTAAAACCCCAAAACCAGAGATGAAATCTATATATATGCATTACAAACCATGTAGAAGCCCAAAATCAAAGATGGAAAAGCCAGAATCTCTGCAAGTTCATCCAAGCCCCAATGATCCAAGATCGTACCCCCCCGCCTTTACAAAGCGTCGCTCCCTTTCTTCCTCTCTTCGTCTACGCACTCCCTTTCTCTCTCTATCCCTTCGCTCGGATTGTACATGTAAGGAAGGGGTCAAGTCGTCTTTCTGGTCTAACTTAATTATTTTAGGGCTGTTGACCCTAATGATATTATCTAACGATTGCATTCTTTAACCTTCCAAAAAAAATTCAAATTAAGATGCATCTTCAACCTTTATCACTTTTGGTGTCATAAGTATCTAAGATGCCCTATAAATCTATTTTTACACTAAATCTAAAATTTAAAGTTATAAAGATGGTACCAATTGAGCACATCGAATGTCTTGAAAATAAAATGCCTAAAAAATATATTATAAGATGCATTAGTTTTAAAACTATAATTTTTTTATTTTTATATCCATATATCTCAAAGTCAATATAATCATTTAAATTCTTAAGCATCCAAAACATCGTTTTATTGTAGATTTCTAAGGTGCGGGTTATTTTATTGCTCAAGGTTGATGCCTTGTATAACTTTTTTTGTCTAAAAGATAACAAAAAGAAGAAATAGGGCAAAGGATAAAAAGAGACTCAGTTTATTTTTAGTACAAATAAATCATAATCATTATTGTCCATTAGATTTCAAAATCAAATAGTTTTGAGTGAATTGTTGGCTAGACTTAAAGTTCAAAAAGAATGTTTTTGAATTTTATAACACAGCTTAATACATCCAATTTAACATCTGAGGGCTGTGAGTGATTGTGACCTCCTTCTAATAAAGATAAATCATCATTGCACAATCCCAACAAATAAAACAACATTCAAAAAGTAATAAAATAAAACAAGAAAAATTGTTTCATATGGGGTAGACTGCATTTCTACATATGCGGTCCAAAAAGTGTAAAGCATCCTTCTTCAAGATGGATGCAAGTAGGTGTTCCATCTGAAAACAATAGAAACTAATGGTCCAAATGTTTTTTTATTGGGATTATTTTATTTTTTTTTAATTTTATTTTTTTTTTCATATTCATGATCTCCATGTCCTTAAAAAATTAAGTCTTGAAATCCATCTCAAAAATAGATTTATTTGGTCTATTTCCTTCGTCCTATTTTTACAACTGCATTGTATTTCTGTGGCAATCTCTACCCTTGAACACAATTTTTTTCCAAAATAGTTAGTTTCTTTTTTAACATTATGTTAGTTAAGTACTTTGTTCTCAGGCTGTCATCATCTCATATGAGTTAAATCGGGTTCTAACAAGGAAAAAGTATTCTAAGTAAGAATAAAATATAAGTTGTGTTAAGAATGGGCTCAAGAGAGAGCTCCATCCCTACTATAGATAAGAACCCTTTTCCCACTTAAATACAAGAAATTGAAAAAAAAATAAAAAAATAAAAAAAGTAAAAAATTAAAGTATAGATTTCTGATCATCTAGTTAGGATCGATCTAAACCAGTTTCTTTTGTATATGATTCAGCATGCCAACTATTAAACAACTTATTAGAAACACAAGACAGCCAATCAGAAATGTTACGAAATCTTCCGCTCTTTGAGGATGCCCTCAGCGTAGAGGAATATGTACTAGGGTGTATGTGCGACTCGTTCAGATCATGAGCTAGAACAAACTATATGATTTTTCCAGTAGCAATGAATAAAATGGAAGAATTTCATTCAATATCTAAAAAGATCTATCATATACCCTTATTGCTTATGGAATTTATGGTTTCCATTGGTGCAAATCTAGTCACCTCGATGTGAGATGAAAAGCAATTCCTCATCGAGAGCAAACGAGTATCCATTAAGAGGGGGAAATGTTATTCAAAAAACCAGAAAGATTATGCTCTTAACTGTTGCAAAAGCGGACTAACAGGGTCAGCTACCTAGCCAACCTTCATAATTAAATGCCGTAACTATATGGATAGATTTTCTTATGAAAATACCTATTACTGGATAGTTTATGAGTAGAGTCGAACGGTATGAATTGTACGAGTTATCAATAACATTGATTAAATGAGGGGGGCTCCGGTGTATAGAAAGGGCCTCACCGTTTAAGAAGTAATCAACGAAGGAACACACTATATTATTTAAGTGAATTTTTCCTTCTTTACTATAAGAGTTGAAATGACTGCATAACAAATCGTGGTTGGGAAGGTCATAGTAGCAAAAGCCATTGGAATTTGTCTTTTATACATGGGAAGAATCCGTTTTGTTATTAATCAAGACGAAGGGAAAGAATGACTGAAAGAAAAGAAATCATTGAGTTATTCATTGAAAGTTAAATTGAAATTCAATCAAATTAAATGACCAGAGTTAGATGCGGATATATAGCTCGCAGACGTCAAACAAAAATTCGTTTATTTGTATCGACCTTTCGAGGGGCCCATTCAACTCTTACTCGAACTGCTACTCAACAGAAAATGAGGGCTTTGGTTTCCATTTCTCAAGATAGAGGTAGGCAAAACAGAGATTTTCATCATTTATGGATCGCTCGGATAAATGCAGCAACTCACGAGAATGGGGTATCCGATAATCGATTAATAAACGATATGTACAAGAGGCAGTTGCTTCTTAAAATACCTGCACAAATAGCTAGATACAATCTAAGTTCCCTTTACAGGATTCCAATGAAATCATCAAATAAAGGGATTAGGAGGAATCTATCCACCGGAATCGGAATGGAATGATTCCAACAGAATCTCTCGAAGATTCTCTCCGGGAAGGTAAAGTAGAAATTAACGTGAGAAAATCAAGAAAAAATAGAGACAATTAAGAAAAAAAAGGTAGTCATAAAAGAATACGTTTCAATATAAATAAAGAAATAAGAAATCTTTCTTTCTTTCTCCATTTTTTTCTTCCAACGTAACAATCGAATTCGGATCAACCGCTGCTTTTTCGAACAGAACATCCATTTGAATTCTGATTTGAGTTCCAATCCAATAGATTTATTTCTTTATGGTTCTAGTACCAGTAATTCTAGGGATGGATTCGGTTCTCTCAAATTGTTTCTCATTATTAAGAAAAGGTAACAGAGATAAAATACGAGCTTTTTTTATAGCAATAGTAATTAATCGTTGTTGTTTTAAGGTCAATCTATTCACTCGTCTAGATAATCTTTTCCTTGTTCGCCGACCAATTAAACTCATGTTTCTATAAGAAATTCGATCCCCCAGCAAGAAAGTCGCAACGGCTTTCGCGCTAGCGCGCTCCCCTGTTGCTGCTTACCCAAGCTGCTTATGCGGCTTACCTTAAGCTGCTTGGGGCAAACGCCTATGAAAAGATCGCTTGGATTTACTAAAAGGTTGCTTAGATTTATCCATGGTTTATTCCTTATCTCCAAAATCACATTTTCTTTCTTCATTCATCTTGATCCGCCCGAAATAAGATTTTCTTGTTTAATATAGAATATTGAATTTCTTCCTTTTTCTTGGAATGTTGGCACACGTTCTATCTATTTCTTTATCTCCGCGTGAATCATATGCTTCGAACAAGAAGGACAGAATTTCTTCAATTCCAATCGACTATGTGTATTGTGTCGATTCTTTTCAGCAATCTATCTGAAAATGCCCGGTGATTCCTTCTTAGCATTAGCACCATTTCGAGTACAATTGGTACATTCCAAAAGAACTCTTACTTTAGCATCTTTACCTTTGGCCATGAACCTCCTTTGGATTTTGGATTCACTCAACTCTTCTATTTTCGATCCAAAGAAAAAGAAAGGAAGGAAAAAGAAAGAAATAGGAGTTGTTAGCCAATTAGAGATTTGATTTTGTTGCAATGGAAAAGTAATAAGTAATACAATTCTTTCTAACTAGAAATCATTATTCCTAAACCGATCTTGATTGCAATATATGGTATGATCTCGAATAGCCTTAGCTCCACATTTCTATTTCTGCCCTCCCCCCTATTCATTATATCCTGAACCCTTCAATCCACTTTGATTTTTTCTTTCTCTTCCTTCCTGAAGCAAGAGGGGAGGAACTTTTTCACACACAGAGAGTTTCTTGTATCTCTCATCTTATTCATTCCTTCCCACCTCGATAATTAGAATCAAAAAAAGGGGAATGTCAAAGCATCTGGGAAGAAACGACTAATCTCTATCAATAGACCTACTAAAGCCGCGAACCATAGAGTAGTTAACACGGGCGCCACAGAGAGATATGTTTTTCTATCTCGCATTGAAAATACTCGTTACTTATTGGAACATATATATGATTAGATGCATATGGAGTTAAGAATCACTTGTATTTGAACACGGAATCCCTAACTCAAGCGGAATAGATAATGATCGGTAAATTCAAAAGAAAATAAGGTGCTCTTGCCCCTAAAATATGGAAAAGGGCACCCGCTTCCTTCTTGATTCCTTTTTTAGATAGTGGATTTCATATGTACATAATTCTTTTCTTTTATGTTATGAGACCAAAAAGAAGAAATGGCAAGAGAAATGTATCTATTATCTAAACGAACGATTTGGAAAACAAAAAAGGGATTCTCTACAATGACAATGTACAACAATTGAAAGGGATGTAGCGCAGCTTGGTAGCGCGTTTGTTTTGGGTACAAAATGTAAAGGGTTCAAATCCTGTCATCCCTACCTATTACTTCTCCGATGGGCAGTAATGAGGGATCAATTGAAATCACTTAGAATTAGATAGAATCCTTAACGATATTATATGCATGCTAAATTAGGGGATACAAAAAGACCCTTTTCTTTTTCAACTATATCTACTATTGTGATAAAGGCTCTTAGTTCAGTTCGGTAGAATGTGAGTCTCCAAACCCAAGTTCAAATCCTACAGAGCGTGATTCCATTCTTCTTGTACTGAATCACATTAACTTGAAACTGGAACCATCAATGAAATTGGACCTACTCCTTGGTATGGAGTAGGTAAAAAAAAGTGAATCTTACTCAATCAAAGATCCAACTGATCCCCGCGTCTGTATTGTAAATATGGAGTTACAAATAATCCGGCCAAAGTAATAGGAATTAGACCTAACACGATTGAAAAAATTCAGTCATTGAAATTTGTTTGAAAGGGGAGAAAAAGAGAGGTAATATCTATCCCTAAATATTACTTCGAATCACCCATGAATCTCAATGACCAAGAATTGGCAATTGACACTGAATGGGACTATAGAATACCTGGAATCTCATAGAAAGATTAATTTTTAGAAATTGTTCATTCAATTCATTTCAAATAAGTTGTATCTTGTTCAGGCCAATCAAGAAAGCTGAGGTTATAGTTGAAGCAGCCAGAAGAAAATTGGAATAACTAGTTAGAGTAGGCATGAAGGAGCTGAATGAGATATGTTCTTTATTATACATTATCATTATACAGAGAATATTATATATATATATATATATATATATATATATATAAATAAAAAGAAAACATTTGCCTAAGTTTGAATCGAGATACGATGATAAGAAACAATCCCAATTGATAGAATCCATTCGAATTGAAAGTTTTGATTCACCAGCCATTCATTATATAATAGAGGTACTAACAAAGATAGAGTGAAGGAGGTAAAAAGAAACAAAATGGATTCATGATTTGTGACATCTACCGATGCCGAATCAACAAACTCATTGAGCAACTCGTGAGTAATAGCAAAACGAACCGTGTTGTGTAACTTCATTCACAAATTGAATGAATCTATATCATAGTTATTCAAGTTAATGAAAAAGAATGAAATTTGAAAGCCTTTTAAATTCTTTCTTTTCTTGGATCTATTTTTCAAATAAAAGGCCCGTAACACCTCTTACTTTAACTTATTCGAGATATTATATGTAATCAACCAACCCACTATTGAATTGAATGAGAAGAAAAAAAAGTATTCACGATCCCGATTCTAAGACTAGCAATTCTTTGTCTCCTTCTACGTCCCATATTCTGTCTTTATTTTCTATTTTATGAAGTCCTATCCTTGTAGCCAAGTAAGGAAGAAACCCTTGTACCTAATGCAGTAATAGTTGCACCACGAACAGTCCAGGCGCTTTCTTCAAAGGATGGTTGCTTCCAAGCCCACCTCTTGGTTGTCTTTGCACTATCACTTCCTTTCTCACTAAAAGGTTTCTTGGGGACCTTAACGTATGATCTGGGTTGTTTCCCTTTTGACCTCTGATCTTAGCATCAAAGGTCTGTCTACAACAAGAAGCAGCCAGTATTCGGAGTTTCATTGAGATCGGTAAGGCTTTGGGCCACCCTTACCCAGAGAGTGCTCTACCCCTGGGATGCTTTTGGCGTGGCGCGCCGAGCTTTAGCTCAAGTGAAAAAGGCACAAGTAAGTTGAGCCTTAATTAAGCTTCTTTTGCGCAATTTGTTGAGCCAAGCTGGCTCAGCCAAGCCACGCGGTAAAGTTTGCTTTAGCAAACATGTTGTGCTCTACCTCAATAGATTTCGCAAAAAACCAGCTATTTCCAAGTTCGATTAGCCTTTCCATTTGTACAAAACACAACTTTCGTTGTGTATTAGACTATACCTTCAACTCGTTATGCTTTCTAAATATTCTTCTTTTGTTAACCGTCTCCTTTTACCTGCCTTTCTTTGCAGATATGACATCGCAACAACAGCTCTAACTCCTTCCAGCCGACTTCTACTTGTGTCTTTAAGTCTAGCAAATTAATTAACAAATGTATGAAAATCTTCTCTTTTTTTACCGTACTAAGGCTTTAGCTTGCTGAGCAAGCCGATAGATACTCTGAAAAGCGGCCTATCGGCAGTGCCTAACCGTTCTTACGCAGCAAGCTATGGGGAATTCTCTTCTTTTTCAAGCCTTTCCGCATCACTTACCATGTATCGGAAACCTATTGATGCCTTGTGCTTGCAGCACAAGCTGCAAGCACGATACACAATATATCTTACCAAAAATGCTTCTGCATTTCTTCTAACAGGTAGATTGTACATGGCTCAGCTTGTATGTGTGGTGTCCTTACTCCCTCTCTGTTTTTTCGTACTCTGAAAGAGAAGCCTTCCATCTCCCTATACTAACAATGCCTGAAAGAAACGACCAGCCGCTTACTAGCTTAGAATATCTATCTGTTGATATAGTAAGCGGTTCTTGCCCTTGTCTTCATGATTTAAAGGCATGAACAAACGCTGAAATCTTGTCTTTCTCTTGTACAGATAAGTGACTTTTATTCGACAGTTCAAGAACAATTGTATGGAAAATTCGATAATCTCTCTCTTTTTGTGAATACAAACAGTACTTTGAAAAATGAGTAATCACCTTTTCTATAAGGGATTTTAAAGTATGAATTCTAAAAACGGCCTATCTAATAGTTGCTTGCCTTGCTCAGTAGGCACAGCAAGATCACCGCTTAATTTTCTTTGTGGCTAGCGGTGACAGCAGGTAGAGCGGTGACCTGCAAAGTAGCCTCCCCGCTCGGGGAGGCTCTTAAGAAATGCAACTTCTATCCGCTGCCCTACTGCCTACAAATACGGCTTATTCGTGATCCGCGGAGCTATGCGTAGCTCCGCTGATTCGCTGCGCGGTATAGGCCTTATTTATAGCAAAGCCAGACTTTTATTCCGACTTTTCCAAAGGAGGTGTTGGCACTACCTTTTGCAAAAGAAATTTTTTCAGAGAAAACATGCAATGAAGTTTCTCCCCATGGTACAGATTGAGTTTTTGATTTTTGCGCCTTTTTAGCCCTACACGGCCAGAACAAGATAAGCAAACCCCTTTTAAGATTTCATTATTTGTGAGTTCACGCAGTATTTGATCTTTATTTGTCGAAAGGAAACACGTCTCTGTAAAAGATATACAATCTCATTAACTATAAACACTGCGCTTTGAGCGTCCTGTATAATCTGAATTGGGTGTATGCTAACAAAAGGGAGGAAAGCTGAGCTTCCAAAGAATTGGCTGTTCACTGAAACTTCCATCAAATCTTGATACAAGCATTATGGTTTGTAAATACAACCTTGAAATTCTCGTAAAGCATACAAAAAAGCTAAAGATTGAAGACATATAGGTAAAAATCTCAAGTCTTTCTTAGAAAGCATTGATGTATAGTGTGTTTCCTGATACGGCTTGGGTTCACTTTGGGGGAATCTTATAAACGTATTATCGAAGTGAAAGCTCAAATCTCCTTGTGCTTGCAGCACAAGCTACCGTGGAGGCGCCAAGCACCCTTCTTTATACCTGTATAGAGCTTTTCTATTATTGATACCTCCCCAACATGAGCGCATAACTGTATAACGGAATAGAAAATAAGTTAAGGATGGGGGAGAATGGCTCGCACCTTGTAAGCTCTGCTTTCCCTGGGTGTCCTTGTGCTTGTAGCTTGTGCTGCAAGCACCAAGCTCTTGATGCTCTATTGGAGGAACGTTACTGAGTTGATTCGTCACATCAAAATGACTCCACCAGGAACCGTGTTTGCTGAGCAAGCGGCCTCCGCTAGTGGCCGCGGAGGCCTCGCTTTCCTCAAAGGTTGTATCGACCGACTATTGTCTATTGTATTGAGTTTCGACTCACTAAAGTTCTTCAGACTTCGTATCTTCGATTGAGCCTTACTCAGAGCAACTTTATTTCCCTTTCTGGGTAAATATCTTTTAGATCATTTGGTGTTGAAGATCAAAGCGAAAAGTAATAAAAGAGTATTGGCAGACCCGCGCCACGGTATAGGCGTAGCTGATTGCCCGCTAGCTAGATTCGCAAAGACCTGCTTTACGACCTGCGACGTAGGTCTTTGCGATGTAGGCAGTATGCCTGTGCGTAAAGGGCACAAAGCTCTTTCTCTTTCGTCACGAATGCCACGCATATCTACAAAAAAAAGATAGACATAAGATCTCTTATAGTGATTCTGTAAAAAGGAGAGCATTTGCAAATGACCAATTTGCTCTGACACAGTCTCTATATATGAGCGAATTTGTAAATCATGATCATTCCTTTGGCTATAGAAATAATAGCTGTACCAACACAACGGAAAATGCTTGTTAATTTTCTGTAAAAGCAAAGAGGTTGGGATGACTCAAATTATGTGACATCTTTCTATTTTTTTAAGTCTGTGTAACCGTGCTTGGACCGAAGGTAAGCAAGCTATTGACGAAGCCTCGACGCTTGGACCGAAGGTAAGCAACAGGCTGATAGCGAAGCAACTAACCGCTACATGAGGCGCCGCTGGAATAGACTATAGGTTAGACTTGTTCAATACACTATCAGCTACGCTGTAGCCAGCCCCGCCGCCTTTTGGAATAGAGGGGCCGCAGTCCGTGCGGCAGCTGCTGTGTTGGTTCGAGTATGCCAAATTACCCAAAAAGCACTTTTTAGATAAGGCTTAACCCTCTAGACTGGCTTCCGCGCCCTGCCTAATCGGGTTCGAGGCTCAACAAGCGGCAGCTAAGAGAGCCCATCAATCTGTCAAGAAAGATATGTGCTTGCAGCTTGTGCTGCAAGCACAAGGATTGAAAATCTAGTAAAAGGTCAAGATTCTATCTCTTTTTTATATCTTTTAGCATTTATCAAGTACCCTTATATACATATTTCTGATAATACATCAACCATGTTGTTGTTAGAGTTCGTGTGCACACAACCGCGCGATCTTGCTGTGCCTGATGAGCAAGGCAAGCAACTACGCCGATCACGCGGTAAGAAGCGAGTTAGCAAGCGTGCTCAGCAAGCTGAGGTGAGCGGTTTGCTAAATCAAAAACACAACATTGCAAATTAATCGATTATACTTGTGTGTCAGATGTAGTAACTGTTACTTTAACGGGTTCCATGGACAAGTGCTAGCGGCGCACCGCGTTTAGCAATCTACTTTGCAGGTCACCCTAAGTGGCCTATCGGGCCGATAGCGCGATTTGCTAGCTTCTTATAGCTCCACACAAACAGCGGCCGCCGCGTCGTAGAAATAGTGCATTAGCGCTTGTTCCTGGCTAATTAGTTACGTATTAATGGCGCGTTTTTCAGTCCTTTGCTCTAACCAACTGAGCTATCTAGACATGTTATGTGTTTTGTATTGTAGAGTTTGATTTTTTGGCACTCTCTAAGCAAGCCCAGTGTGATAACAAGCGTGCAGCTTGCGCGCGCAAGCCCAGCGTGATAACAAGTGTGCGGCTTGCGTGCGCAAGCCCAGCATGATAACAAGCGTGCGGCTTGCGCGCGCAAGCCCAGCGTGATAACAAGCGCGCGGCTTGCTTAGCAAGCCCAACGCAAGAATTTTCAGTTACGGTTTGACTCTCGATTGCGTTCTGAATGCCTGATTCTTTTCAAGAAGGCTGTAGCTGCACCAACTATAGCAGTTGTAGAGATAATAGTGCGAACCGCTCCGCTATCTAGAAGCCGATTGACGTCAAGCCGTTAGGCAAGTCTCATCATTCCATCCCATCTTGGCTTACTGAACAAGCCCGGCCCGACCGCTGCACTACCTGCTCGAACGGTTAGGTCGCCGGTTGAGATACTGCTACATGTAGTCGTAGAAGCGGCCGTGAACCTTGTTGTGCCTGCTGAGCAAGGCAAGCAACAAGCCGTTAGCAGGTGGTGCACTGTAGAAAAAAATGTTGTAAGTACAACCGTGTAGCCTTCGCGCTTGGACCGAAGGTAAGCAACAGCGTAGCTGATCGCCCGACCGATAGCGCGGTCAAATAACCATTTTTGTTTAAAACAAAAAAATGCACATTTTCTATACAAAAAGATATTTTTTGCTATTTTTTATACAGAAAAAAACACATTTTTGCCCCCTAAGAAAATATATACCAAAAATTGACAATGGCTATAATTTTTATAAGATTTTTCAGCGGATAGCGGATAAGGTATAGTACGTGCTTCACATTGCTCTCTATCCCCCCCACAGCAATGCAATTTATCCGCTGAAAATTTAAGCGGTCGCGAACAGCCTTCGCAAGCTACTTTGGCTAAGCCAAAGAAATGGTTAGCGGTGCGTATCCGCTATAAATAATACAAAATTCTTGATGCGCATTGCTAATAAAAAAACTGGCATTCATTTTTTGAGCGTCGCTATTCGAACCGTAGGTAAGCCAAGCCGCATCGTCGCTCTTGGACCGAAGGTAAGCAAGCTATTCCTAATCGCCGCGGGGGCGCACACCGTTAGAGCTTGTTGTGCTTGCTGAGCAAGGCAAGCAAGCGTGGTTTCTAAAAAATAATAAAATCGACAAACAAACAAAGCACAAGCAAGCTACAGTTAGCACCGCGCTTGTAACGGCTTGGCTATCAGCCGCTACCCGCTAACCGTTGCCAATTGCCCGGGGCGCTACAGCTATTCCGCATAACCGGGTTCGAGCTACGCTGATCGCAAGCTATTCGAATAGCGGTTCGCGCGATAGTAGCGGTGCTAGCTACAAGTGTATTCATTGCAAAAATGGGAACAAATTGTGCGGCTTGGCTTGACACAAAGCTTCACTACTCTGTACTCTCTGCTCAGTTCAAGTCCCAAAGCCGAGAGCTTGAGTGGGGATGTCGACGCGAGCAAGAAGGCTCTGTGAAGCCTCCAGAGCAGACGCCTGCTCTAGCGTGTTGCAGGGGAGGGCACCAAGCGGAACGCTCCCATAGGTATGTACTTGTCAAGCGGCTTGTCAAAGCCAAGCCGCGCGGACAAACTTGTTGCGCGAGAACCTCTATTATAACCGTGTCGCTGCAGCCTGATAGCGCAACAAGCTCTGCTTTCCTAGCTAGAGCATACATCTAAAGTCTCAAACGGTGCCTAACCGCTTGCGCAGCAACTAACGTTCTTGTGCAGCAGGCTACGCTGATAGCGTTAAGGGCTTGCTTACCTTTGGTCCACCAGCGTAGCTGATAGCGGGAGCTGGTGCTGCATCTGCAGTGGGATTGCCATCATTACTATGCTTTGTTTGGTGCTTGTAGCCTGGTTGGGCTTGCGCGCGCAAGACGGGAAGGCTCCGTTATTCCGCATAACCGGGTTCGAGCTACGTTGATCATGCTGCCGCCGAAGCAAGCTATCGGTGAAGCCGATAGCGGTGATCAAGGCAATAATTGAGTGATTTTGTATTTGTTCTAAATGTTCAAAAGTCTTTTCAGCAAGAGCTAACGTTGTAATAGCATATAATATCTGGGCTGAAAGGATTCGAACCTTTGAATAGCGGATCCAAATTCTGACGCCTTACCACTTGGCTACACCCCAGTGGCTTGGGGAAGCTCGCACGATAGCTAAACTTCACCTAACAAAAAAGTTCTAAAAAATACCCTGAGCAAGAGGCCGGATCAGTTGTTAACCGCGAAGCGGCGATCAGCTGCTGCGCAAGAAGGTTATGCGGAATAGCTTGCTTACCTTCGGTCCAAGCACGGTTAGGCGCTGGTTTCACTATCGGCAAAGTCTATCCGCCGCGCTTGGACCGAAGGTAAGCAAGCGGCGTAGCGGCGATCAGCGTAGCTCCACTTCTAACCGCTTCATGGAATACAGGCGGGGCGGGGCCGATAGGCTCCCCTGATAGCGGTTAGTTGTTGAGCAAGCATAGTGCATATCAGCTTTAGGCAAATTGCAAAAATTCGTACAGAACAGGCGGAGATGGGATTTGAACCCACGACTTATGGAGATAAATACAGAATATTCAACTGCGCTATCGGTCGAGTCTATAGGCCGGGCCGTGAAGGCTGAGCCTATAGGCCGCAATTCTTATTTTGCAAATTGAGCGTATAGCTTTTACTGTACACGGCTTGAGAAAATGTAAATGTCTAGTAGCTAAACCAGACTTCATACTAAGTTTAAACATAGAATTATGTAAGCATCTATATGCTCTACCTCAACTAAAAATCAGCTGGTGCAATCAATTACATCTTATTTGTCTTCCTTCCTACTATTTACTATTAGGTAAATAAAGTCCGCTTCGCGGAACTTTTCTTATTTTCCTTAGCTTGGCAGCTAAAAGCGTCATTGCTTAGGCTTAGCCTCCGCTATTCTGCGAAGCGAAACTGATCGCCACGGAGGCTAAGCACCAAACTTAAGGCTGAAAGAGGTGGAACATTTTGAAAACGCAACCGCCTTGCTCAGCAGGCACAGCAAGAAGGTCAAAGTCTTGTGTCGCCGATCTCGAAGCTAACTACCACAGCCAAAATACTGCATTATTGCAGAACCCCATTTTCTGAAACTAATTGTGTTACATAGAACACGGGAATAATCAAGCATGTAGCGGTTAGGCGCCTAGCCTAGACTTTTGTTTCTTTTCGGTTTCTTTTTGCCTTTTCAGTTTTCAGTAAAGAAATCTAGCTTTTCCATTTTTGTGTGCAAAGTGCCCTGTTTCGATGAAATCTTTTGTGAATCCCACTGTGCATTAACATAGAAACATTTGCTTGTACAACCAAAGCCTGATATGAAAGATGGGGTTAGAGTTTCTTTTTCTTTTAGATTTTTGCTCAGAGTGTGCGCTTTTTTAGTGGCCTTGTGTTCCGCGCTGATCAAACTATTATCAGTATAGCCTAAAAGCTCTGCTATCCGTGCAAGCAGACCTTGGGCGGCTAGCCTATCCGCTTGCTGAGCAAGCTGCTTAGGCTGCGTGTAGCTGATCCCGTTCTAACAGCTTCGCTGTTCTAGCGCATACATAACAATACAATAAAAAGACTATAGCTTACGAGTGCTAACATGTTGCCTGTCTCTATTTTTTTCTACTTAGTTTGTGTTTACAGCTTCGCTGTAACCGGAGACTGAATATCACATACTCTCGCCTGTTGGCGAGAAACGCGTACTATAGCTAGCGTCTTTTGTACTGAAATTCTACTAGAGACCTCTCCTTGCGGATCAGTCGTTAAGGGGGTAATTATATCTTTCTTCACGAAATTACAGTATAAGCTCATTAGAAATCTGTTTTGCACAACATTTTTGCAATAGCAGACGCTGACTTTAACTCACGTAGGCGCCAGCTAAGGCTCACTTGAGCTAATGCTCTATTTCTACCGCCGGCCTGCTACACTAGAACCTTGCTGAGCAACAAGCCGTTAGGATCGGCTTATAGTGGTTGCTAGGCCAATTCAACTACCTTACTAGCGGATATAGATTAAAGGTAGATCCCCTGCCTTCCAAGCAAGCAATACGGGTTCGATCTCCATTATCCGTTCCAATAAAGAGGCTCTTAATAATACAATTATACAATAATGCAACAAAAAAGACAGTTAAACTATTTATTAAATATAAAATCATCCTTTACATGCGGAACAGCGTAACCTCGAACCTTGCTGAGCAACAAGCCGTTAGGCCTGGCCTGCCCTAAAAAACAATTAGATAATAAATAAGATTTTAATATTATAGGAGCTCATAGCCACTAAGATTGCTTAAGCCGGGGTGTAGCGCAGGCCGGTAGCGTATATGTTTTGGGAACAGGAGGTCATAGGTTCAAGTCCTATCACCCAGAAAAAGAAGTCAAACGCACACAGATGGCCTATAGGCCGGGCTTAACCCTTCGAGGGCCTATAGCGCGGTGCAATCTGATGGCACAATAAAGTGAAAATATATAGTAAAAATATCGTACTATATATAAAGGGGGAGACTATGGAGAATCCGTAATAGCCTTGTGCTTGGTGATCGGCGCAGTCGATAGCGACCCCGCTGATAGTCCACGATAACCGCGAAGCGAGGCTTGCTCAGCAAGCGGTTGCAAGCACCATATATTAATTATTAGATATTTCATATCTGTATGTCTCAGAAATATCTTATTAGAGTATATAATTCTAGTGTCGACAATATAGACACCATAATCAAATATATATGTATTAGTTTATATGTCTTTGTCTATGGATAATAGGGTAACCTCGGGTTCTTGCTGAGCAACTATGCCGATAGACCTGCTCAACAGGTCGGCTTTAGGAGCCCGAGCCGCATCAATTAGAAATCTATCTCTAACATCTATCTATATACATAACATACGAGCGCGGTTCGAGGCTGAGCAGCTATGTTCAGGAAAATACAATCTTAATGAACTTGTAGTTTCTATTTGTTTGACATATATTATTTTATATCTCTATCTATATCTATTAATATATATCTCTCATATAAATTCTAGGTTCTATATGTATATATTATAGTAGACATAGGGGAATTCTAATATAATCCAACCGTGAAGCAAGCGCGGCCGCTTGCTTAGCCTGTTTTTGTCGCATATATAGAGGTGTATTCAAATACAATCGGCGAAGCAGAAAGATTTTGTCTTATATATAGAAGTGTCTGAAAATGCAATGTTAATGTACTTGCTGACAACCACCCTTCTTGTTGTGCCTGCTAAGCAAGGCAAGCAAGCGTGCCTAACCGTTCGAGGCTTATCTGCTATGCTAAAAGCTAAATAGCAGATAATTGGGCGCTACCTATAAAGCTATTCAACAGTTCAGCTTGGCTTCGCCTATCGGGCCAACGGTAGTTCCACAATTAGCGGGTAAATAAGCGGCGAAGCCGAAGACCTAACCGTTCGAGCAGGTAGCGCGGTAGTCACCAGGTTACACAGTTTTGGGTGAAGATACACCTTTTCTATATAGATCTGAAAAGTATGGTGAGTCGCTTACATAAATTCCACAGGAAAATATATGTGAATATCGAACTCTATAAAGATTCTAAATTCTTTTGTTGCTAACAATAGTCATAAGAAAATAAGCTCTTCCCGAGCCGCGACGCGGCCACTATCGAGTCGATCGTGCTGTTCGAGGCGGCTAAACTTTCGCGAAGCGGAGCAAAAAGTGTATGCGTAAAAAGCTGTATAGCCTCTTCTTGTAAGCAATTAAGTTTATGCTACCGCGCTATAGGCCCGATAGCGGTCCTGCTCAGCAGGGGGCCGATAGCGGGCACTAGAAAGATTAACTAATTGCAACATATCGTATTGAGAGCATATTCGGAAGAATTGCCCTCAGCAAGCTTGCTGATCAAAAGTTAGCGTTCCTCACAATTTCGTTTGACGTGCTGTGCAAGAATGTATATTCTTCGCTTAACGGCGGAGCTCCTTAGCTTTGCTATAAAGCTGATAGCGAAGCAAGCTAACCCGGAGCTACGCTAATAGCCGCAGAAGAGCGCACAGTTACGTAATTGATAAGATCTTAACCTGCATCCTTTATTTTGTGTTTTTCGAGGTCCACTACAAAACAGAAATTTTTTAACATTTTTGTTGGGTGCAGAAAGAACGACTTAGCTACGCCAATCGCACCTATAGGCCGCTTCGTCGATATTCGCAAGCGCGGCTGATCATCGCGGTCTAGCTGCTGGTCTGTTAGATTCTTTACTATCATAGACAGTGCTTTTTGTAGTCCTGTCCTGAAGCAGAGGTGGCCCGGCTTGGGTTGCTATAGCAACCTCAGTTACCTGCTCGAACAGTTAGGTCGCGGTTGGACTGTTTGTTTTTTCCACCACTAACCTTGCTCAGCAGCAGGCTGATAACGACCGTTTCATGGGGTTGCTATAGCAACCTCATTATATTGGTTAGCAAAATTGTGCTTGCAGCACAAGCGGCAAGCACCTTCTGGAAAAAGGAATAAAAATATAAAATCTTTTTTGAGAGCACCTAAACTTTTATGTAGTAAAAAATCTTTTATATATACACAATTAAGATTGACATTGCTGCTCAGCTGTTGGAAAAGAATGAGAAGAAAGGTGCACTTCCACGCTATCGACGGAGCTGGTGGACCCAAAGTAAGCAAGCCGCTACCCCTATAGCGCGGTATAGCATTTGCTGTGAAATACAGAAAATGTAAGAAAAATAATGCACCTTGATCAAATATAGTAGACAAATAAAAAGGTCTAATATATTCTTATGTAGCCGTATGTGGTGAAAGCTGTACGTACGGTTTACGAAACGGTGAAATTGCGCTGAAGAACAAATAGTAAATTTACTGTCAATCTGTTGGCCAATACTAGCTGCTTTTTTTTCAATTTTAAAAGCTCCTTCGATTTTCAGGGATGATAACATTTATGTTTTTAATATTTTAAAACCTTTTGCTATGTACTTGATACGTGAAAACAGTTAGAAAGTTATTCAGTTTCTTCGTCTTTTTTTGAAATCTAGTATGGGCATAAAAAAAATTTTCAAGTTCTCACCGTATTATCGCCAATTTTCATACCAGCATACCTGTTAAGGTATCGGGGGTTCGAATCCTCCCTCATCCGTTAAATAATAAAACACGATCAACTGTATACAGCATACTGTGGATAAAAATTTGACTTTTTTGTTAATTTCTTGAGCCTAACCGGATCCGCCGCGCTTGGACCGAAGGTAAGCAAGAGGTTGCTATAGCAACCCCTTGCAGAGAGCGCTATAGGCTACACCAATCGAGGAAACCCGCTGCGTGCCTTGCAAAGCAAGCGAGCTATTTGAACCCTACACCGATCGCTCTATTAGGACCACTATTGGCTACCATGCTTGAACCGAAGGTAAGCAAGCTATTGGGCCGATAACGCCGATAAGCTTGGCAAAGCCAAGCTTGCCCAACAAGTGTGACCGCAAGCCCAATAGGCGAAGCCAAGCTAGCCCAGCACGCTTGCAGAGCCCATCAGGTAGACCTGCAAAGCAGGTTGCGACACGGTAAGCTAAGGTGATCCCCGCAAGTTTACCGCCGGCCCGATAGGCTTGTGAAGCAAGCCTGAAAAAGGGTGTTTAGCTCAATTGGTAGAGCACCTCGCTTACAATGAGTAGGTTAGTGGTTCGAGTCTACTAACTCCCATCAAACAAATCCACGTAGTAAAGAGTTTCGAGGAACGCTAACTTAATGTTTTAGGTACAAAAGCTCGTCAATATATACAAAGCCTCAATCGGCTGACCCTAACCGGGTTCGAGGCTACGAGTAGAAAGAAACTTATGTAAAAGTCCCGCTGTGAGGTCACGTTTAACAGCCTAACAGTAGCGCTTGGACCGAAGGTAAGCAAGCTATCGACTTAGGTAGACGTGTTTCGAAGACTTCGCTTTTCACAAAACTTGACGAGAGGGTGTAGAGCCTCGAACCGTGTAGCGATTAAGCAGACCGAAGGTAAGCAAGTCAAGCCGTTCGCTGCTATCAGCTCCGCTTATCTGCAGTTCGAATAGCTTGCTTACCTTCGGTCCAAGCACGGTTTCGTATTTCAGGTTCTATACAAACTGAGTTGGAGCGCAAGAAGGCCCTTTATTGGAGGGCCCTTAAAAGATCCAACTCTATCGAAAAAGTTGCACCTTCGTAACCCGGTAGAAACGAAAAAGTCTGTCTTCCGTGGTAGCCTATTTAGAGCTTGAGCACACTCTAGCCTTGTACACCGAGGAGAAAGAGTTTTAAACGCCTAACCACTTGCTGAGCAAGCCCGACCTATAGGCTGCAGCTTGCCGTGTTGCCCGTCAAACTCGGTTCGACTCATGTCAAAAACATGTCTTTTCCCACTATCAGTAGCTTGCTGAGAAAGCCTGCTGCGCAAGAACCGTTAGTTGCTTCGCTATCAATCAATAAAGAGAGATGAATTATCAATTGGGTCTCACAGTCAATAAAGAGAGATGAATTAAAAAATACGAGACAAATATATTTCAATACTTTCTTTTTGTTTCGGTAAATCAGTGGGGATTTGGCCCCTACCGATTTTCATTAGTAAAAAAAAAGAAAGGAATAGTTCTTTCGTATTTTGAGAACCATTAATATAAAGGGTGCGATTTGTATAGAGCCCAGGCTCTAAACAATCAAAGTAAAGCGCACCTTCAAATGGTGATGAGAAATGTGGTTTCAATATTGGAAATCTTTGTGATAGCCTTAAAATATATTTTCATCTTTAATTATAAATTTTAAAGCTTCAAAAATAGTGTAAATCGAGTAGATCTATGAAAACTTGAAAATCGTGCAAATTAATGGTCTACGTCTAAATATGCATTACAAGATGCACTATTTCCAAAACTTGAAATCCATTTTTTTCTTATGTCCATGCATCTTGATGTCGAGATTATGATTTTGAGCATATCTAGGCATCAAAACAACCTCTTGTAGTTAAATTTTTGAGGTGGACTCTAAATTGATTGTTCAAACTTTTTCCATAATTAAAACCATCCTCACATTTTGCAGAAGAATAAGTATTAAAACTAATTATTAACCTTCCATTTCTTTAACTTTTTTTTTTTTTTTAATGGAGTTGAGAACTTCACATTATTTGAGTACGTAGCATGGTTTAATTTTGGTCAAAATTTCTAAATCTTTTCTGGCCTATGAACTCTCCTGGCAAGCATATAGAAGTCTCTTCCTTAACGCAGAACACATAATTAACAAAACTAATTAACCACCCTCGATTTGTTTGTGAGGTTGAGAACCTCACATTCTTTGGGTGAGTGGCAGTGGTTTAATTTTGGGTCAAATTTCTAAGCCTATGAACATTGGGGTCCAAGAATATACTTAACGCTTAAGGGGAAGTTTGACTGAAAATGTGGACAATTGTCGACGTATCCCATGAGCAAAATAAACAGAAGTTTTAGTCCAGTTTACATTCAAAAGGAAAAATATATATGGAAGTTTTGACTTTTTGCCGTTGCCCCTTGCTAAACCGTTGTATATAGATGATCAATCTAAAAGGCCCGTTTGGAAGGGAAGAAATTAGGAATATTGAATTTTCAAATTCCAATATCTTTTATGCGTTATAAATATATTGAAAAGGTAGCAAATTTTGGATCTTGAAAATCCAGGGATGTTGTTCCCCTTTCCCAAAGGAGGAGTTGTTTTTTTAACTTTGTAGTGAGCAATGTTAATATTGGTGGAGAAAGACCATCTTAGGGTGGATCGGATATTTTTGGAAAAAGGGAATTTTGGAAATTGGAGCCTGGAAGTCCGAAACTTTTGTTTGGTGGTCGTTGTTGATCAATCAAAAGCCCCATATTGCCCCAACCACTCATAACCATAATATAAGTATTTAAGAAAAGGAAAAAGTTTATATGAGGTTGTAACCTTGAAATGCAGGAACACCTTTGCACCTCAAAAATCAATCATAAAAGGTTACTTTGATGTTGGAAAACCTTCATCATCTCAATATCGAGATGTATGAATATGAAAATAAAAAAGATTTCAAGTCTTAAAAATAGCGTACCTTGCAACACGTATCCTAGGCAGTCCATTTTCAAGATTTTCATGTGTTGGTAGATCTACTTGGTTTGAATCATTTTGAAGTTTAAAATTTTATAATTAGATATCAAAATAGATTATCAAGCCTTTTCAAAAAAAAATTATACTAAAATTACATTTATGATAAAATTTGGAGGCTTGCCTTAATTTGATTGTTCAAGGTTGCGAGCTTATGCTAACCACACCCTTTAAGGAAACCCATTTACTTTTCATGTACAAATATATTGTTACTAACCATGACCTACTGCCGCTCTGTGAGCATCAGGACGGGGCCAAACATTGGTTGTGTTTTTCACTTTTAAGGTTGCAAATATTGCCTCGCTAAAATGTATACTGAGGAAAATTTGAAAAGAGATATTTCAAAGACATAAACCAGAGAACGCCCACAAAACAGAAAATACATTCACTCGTGATTGTATAATAATCAAGAGTTTTTCCATTAAAGTGGATTCGAGAAGAATTCCTAAGCAACTCATTTCATTTACACCCAATCTTTATACAAAGAAGATATTACCTTTGATCAGTGGTCCAAAAGACATTCAAGAATTAAAAGAAAGAAGAAAACATTACAGACATGAGCCTTGGAGTTGTACGGACTTTTGTGTACCTTGCTGAATTTTCTGAAAAACTCCCTTAGGCTTTGCCCTTCAATTTCCTGATTTTTTACTCTCTAGATCTCCAAGTATAAAAAATCTCAGTATATTGAAGCTTGATCAAGTTGCAGTAACTAGCCTTTGAGTTATTCCTCAAGTTCTCATCTTCTAATCCAATATTTCTGGATCATATTCTTATATTGAAACTTCAAAGAATCAATCCAATAAATTATTTAAGTCCTATGTATGCCCAAAATTTATGAAATTATTATTAAAGTCTTCTAATACCATGATGTATAAATTCACATAGTTTCAACCTCATTGGTGGCCGAAACTGAACAACAGGCAATGTCATGAACATGATTTATTTGGACCGCTTAGATATCTCTAAAATCCATGAAATATTTAGAGAACTCTCCCAAAATATTTCCACATCTATGTGAAAAATTATAGCTTGATTGAGTATCATAATTATGGTCAACTAAGATTAATCACTAGTTGTTCCTCGTAAACTGCACTCTGCAAATGGATACTGGCCACTTCGTGATTTTAATTTATTTGGACATCCTATGTATGCTCAAAATTTATGAAATTTTTACTCAAGGTCCAAAATACACTTCTCTTACCAAATAAAAAATTTGTTCCTGATTGGATGTTATTGACTCAACCTATTCGAGCTCATGTCAAACTACATTGCAGCAATTTGCTCTAGACTACCAAAGATGGGTAATTCTTGATCTCGGATTTATTTGAACTCCTTAGTGACATTCAAATCACATAGAGCTTTAGATGTAGTCTTCCAAGTCATTGTTCTATTTACATAAAACATTTGGTTGCTCTTTGAGGTCAATAAGGTAATGTCATCAAATTATTAGAGGGGCTGTTTGTTGGGAGATTTAGAAAGACCATAATAGAGGTACCTTTGAAGGAACAGTCATATCTTTTGATAGCAAGGTATCTGTCATACAATCTGGACCTGGCGTTTGTTTACTAAAGAAGGTAGGGGAATATCTGGTATTGATGTGAGGTTGAACTTAGTTAATCTTGCTTTTTCTAGTGTTGTGAGGAGTAGGCATGTTGGTCAATGGCTACCTCCTATGCAGGGCTGTTTTAAGTTAAATTTTGATGGTAGCTCTCTAAGTAACCCAGGTGAAAAGTATTGGGGGATAGTGCGTGATGGAATGTGAGTCATTTTTGCTTATGTAAGAGCGGTTAGTTATGCAGCTGCTAATTTTGTGAAATTTTCACCTCTTCGTCGAGGCCTTGTGTTCTTTAGGTCTTAGAATTTGAGGAATTCTTGTATGGTGGAAGGGGATTCAATGAATGTTATTAGATCGTGTGACAAGGAGAAACGAGTCCCCTGGATGCTTCGGTTGATTTGGTGCCAAGTGATGGATTTGATTGAGTCGTTATCAGTCTCATTCCATCATGTGTATAGGGAGGCCATCAGTGTTGCAGATGGATTGGGCAGGGTTTCAATTTCAATTCTGAATGATGTAAATCTAGTTTAATTTCAGCAATAAAATTTCATAAGTTATGTCAAAAAAAACGAAAAGGAAATGTAATCGAAACTGTGGTGAACTCCATTTCAATCGCCTGATGGAAACCGAAACAAATGACTGCTACTCCATTTCTGATTGTATTTTATCTGTAACCTCCTTGTTGATCTCTAAATTGAACAATATTTCCCGACATGCTTTTCAAACAATCCCTTATTATCATTTAAAACTTCAACTTCACATGATGAGATTAAGGTTGGTTTTAGTTTGAATGAACTCCTGGCAACAACAAGGCCGCTTAATGGTAAGGTATCTTTGCAGTGAATTTGAGTTCACCCACATGTACCTCTCCAAAATTCTTTGAATTTTGGGGAATCATCTCAAAATGATATTTTAGATCCATTCACAAGTTTTTTGGTCGTTTGGACGCCATTTAGCCTAATTTGTCAAGTTCTCCATGAGAGCATCATTTTTGGCATTGTAGCTTCATGATGAACCAGACAAAACCCTGATATTGATGCCAACTATCTTGGTTTTTAACATATGGTTCTATTTGACCCTATCAAGGGTATTGCCAAAATTTTGGCTCTGCTGAAATTTGTATCATGGTTTTCTGAGCAAGGAACCATATAGTCATTCTAAAATTTGTTGAATGTGTCATAAAACACCCCCAAACACGTATATGTTATTTTAGTAACTAATTAGCAGTCATCTATATGCCTGCATTCAATTGCCAAGAAAATAAAAGACAGAATTTCAGTCAAATTAAAAAGAAATATATTCTTAGCTAGGAGCATTTTTAGGATTATATGTTTGGAGATGAGATGTATTCTATCTTAGGGTTGTCAAGGCCGGGTAGCCCGGTCGGCTCGGGCATAAAAAGCTAGGGCTTGTACCACAACACGTGGCCCAAGGGCCGGGCTGTCATGGTCCAACAGCTTAGCTCAGGCCTATTTTTTTTCTTGTTCTTTTTTTTAATCTTTTAGTTTTAGTTGGCTCAATCTAGACTAGCTCAGGGCGCCTTATCCTTGTCTGCACCCAGTCGGTCCTAGATTCGCCTGCCCATGCCCGGTCCTTTCCCAACCCTACTCAATCTAGGGATTGAATTAAGAAAACAACATTGACATCAATAAACACCCTATAATGAAAAAATACGCCCGAAAATTACATACTATTCAAGTTTTTTTTTTTTTTCTTTTTGCATGTGCCTTTGGGTACTTAAAAAAAAAAAATTTATAATGATTATAACTTAAGTATGGCCCTTCAAGAGTATAATGGTAGACCATGACTTGCAGCCAATCCCAATTACTTGATAAAAGGCTTTGATGATGATGATTTTAACATAAATCATGAATTTATTTTAGATAAAAAAAATCAAAAGACATTTTCCGGGGGGGTTAAAGGTATATTTTTCTTTACTTCTATCTAACCAAGGGCATACTCATCCCTGTATGCCTCAAACTTGTATTTTTTTTATTTTATTTGATTTTTTTTATATATGCCTCAAACGTGTAATTTATGAAAATTTTGCCTTCCACGATTTGTACCTCAAACCTTGTTTTTTTTTTTTTTTTTTTTGATATATACCTTAAACGTGTAATTTATGGAAGTTTTTGTCATGACGCTGCTCCTTGACCCCTACCGGAGGGCGACAGAGCGTGGGATCACGACCGGAGGTCGCGAACGTCACTCAGGTGGAGTGACTCAACGTATAAAAAAAACACGGAATTGAGAACAAACCACGAAAGAAAACTAGAATAAATCCATTCATCAAACAAGAATCAAACCAAAGGTACAGTCATTTCATTCATTCAGTATCAAAAGTCCTTACAATTTCTTTAAAGCACTACTGGCCTAAAATACACAAAATGAAGCATACATCATATTGCTGAAATCATCAAAACATACTGTGAAAGTCTTCGGAAGACTAGCTATCAAACTACTTAATTTCGGGCTTCGAGCCTTCAAACTGCCACCCACCTTTAGTACAGCGTCCACCACCCTTCACTCTACAGTTATGAGATTGAGATGGAATGAGCTAAAAGCCCAGTAAGCAGATCACTACCTTTGCATCCCTGACTAACATTATATACATGATAACATGCCCATAGTTCATTAGAAATCGCATTTGTCTTACAGAGTGTAGTCACATATCAGAGTACACATGAATACTATATAACGAGGGTAAGAGTTAGTTAACGGAGCATTACTTGTTCTCAAAATGACATCTACCAGTTACCGTTAGATAGCCTTACAGAATACAGAATTCAAATAAACAAAACAAATTAATTTACTTCGGAAGTAGAAGCCACATCGATCAGGCGAAGCCAATCTTGTAACTTGAGACTTCTACCCTCATTAAGGATGGAAGATAATGACAAGTGGTTGCCCCACTTTCTAATATCATCACTCACGCATACATCCCCAGCACACTTTGGGGTTTTTGACAAGCTGAGGCCTTGCAAGACACGACCCTCACTTGTGCCTTAGGCAAGATGGCGTTACACTACTATTTGAGGACCCAATGCGTAGTGCCCATGGCAATTCGGGGGGCGCGACCCTCCCAATTATATACAATCACATCTCGACTCCACTCCTATCATAAGAGTCAAGGTACAGAATACCCGACTACCAATGGAGGACCCATTGTGTAGCGATCACAGAATCAGAATATCCACTACCAATGGAGGACCCATTGCGTGGTGGCCGAAAATCACAGAATAACAGAATTCATATAACAGAATCAGAATATCCACTACCAATGGAGGACCCATCGTAGTGGCCAGAAATAACATAATAACAGAATTCACATAACAGAATCAAAATATCCACTACCAATGGAGGACCCATTGCATAGTGGCCAGAAATCACAGAATAACAGAATTCATATAACAAAATCATAATATCCACTACCAATGGAGGATTCATTGCGCAATGGCCAAAAATCACAAAATAATAGAATTCATATAACAGAATCAGACAGTATCAGTACCACATAATTAGTAGTATCATATTCATATTATAACAGAACCAACATGATGTGATCGCATTATCAGAGTCACAGAATCTTAGTGTCAATGTCACGTTTCCTGCAATCTCAAGTAATGACATCTGATCAAAACATGGTCATAATTCCCAATTCCTCTGAAAGTTAAAGATGATTCCAAATATAATTTTATACTAGACACCTGTACCCTTCAAATGGGAGTGGTTTGAAGACAATTGGGCCCCGTTTGGCCCCTTAAAGGTTCCAAGAGGTGAGGGTTAACTAGATGCACCATGTTATGTACAGTGGACAGCGGCATACCCTATTTCATATCATTATAACTTTCAAACCGTGAGGCAACTTGTGACGGTTTCAAAATCAAAATTTAAGCCAAGATATATATTTTTTTAACAAAGTAAATTTGAAAGCATTTGGACTCTATTTGGTGGTTCAAATATTTGTGCCAAACAAGGTGATAGTTCTGAATTTTTATCAACACTGCCCACAGTGATATACCTTCATTTATTGAAGTATAACTTTCAATCTAAAAAGAATTTCAAAATAATTTCTCATGCAAGTTTAGCCCATTCAAAAATCATTCAAATGGCTATATTTTGGCTGAAAATGGACTTCGTTTGGTTAGTTAAAGTCAGTGACCACATCAGCATCAGTGGAAAATCCAGGAAGCAGTTAACAGTGATATATTTTCGCATTTTGAAACATAACTTCATTTTCATAAAGAATTTCAACAGTTTGAAAAAATAAACATTTTACTAGACTCGTATATCTTTCCAACGGGGGTTGTCTAAGGTCAATTGGACCCTATTTGATAGTTCAAAAGCTACATTCAAGAACAAACATAATTCTGGAATTTCACAGTGGCATATAACATGTCTCAAGAATACATTCCATAACCCACATTTCATGGTGAGAAACATGATAACAACCATTCTCTCACAATATGAAGACACATAACATGCATTTCTTACATAATCTAAAAATCATACATTCATTCTTAACATCCATCATTATCATAGAACAAAAGTCTCAAACTCTAGTGAAAAAAGCGTAAGGATTTTCTACAGCACGTACACTTCTATTGCTCATTTCACATGCATAAATTCTCGTGCATCCTCCAACAGTCACTTCTTCAAACCTCGTGTCTTAGAGAGAGGAGAAAATGAGGGAAGAGTGAGTGGCGTGGGTGAGAAGAGACGCTTAAGTACTCTTATGATTGGGGTGGTGGTCCAAGTGTCATCAAAAGACTTAAAATCTGGACAAGTGGCACTTACATAAGCATGCATCTAACAAGTGACACTCATAATCCATACATATCAGTAACGCAGTCGGCGTTGGACTCCTTCTCCGGCACAACCTTCGCTGGTCTCACAACACAGCCGACGTTGGTCTCCGAATATAGCCGGCGCTGGTCTCTGCACACAACCTAGCCGACATTGGTCTCCGCATACAGCACACCTGGCAATGGCCACAACTCAGCTGGCGCTGGCACTTCTTTCTCTTCACAACCGACGCTGCCCACAACTTAGCCGGTGTTGGCACTTCTTTCTCTTCACATCCAGCACTGTACATAACTCAGCTGGCGCTGACCACAACTTAGCCGATGCGGTATCCCTATCCGGCCGTGCATTCTAACTCTCCGGAAAAAGTTTTGGTCATCACAGTTTTGCCTTCCACAATTTGTACTATATAAACGATTAAATGCACCATATCGAGTAGTGACAATGGACGCTTGAGTTATGCTTCAAATTTCTCAAAAGGGTGTGGTTTCTATAAGGTTGCAACCTTAAACAATCCAATTAAGGCGCACCTCAAAATTTATCACAATATGTAATTTTGGTCAAAAAAACTCTTAGAATTATCTCAAAATCTATTTTCATATCTAACTATAAAATTTTAAACTTCAAAAATGGTTAAAATCAAGTAGTTCTATAAGCATATGAAAATCTTGAAAATGGACAGTCTAGATAATCTATTGCAGGATGCACTATTGACTCAAAAGTTTTTTTTTTTTATATTCATACATCTCGATGTCGAGATGATCAACTAGAGGGTTTTTTAACATTAAAACAACCTTTTTTGATGGATTTTTGAAGTGCATCTGTGATTCTACATTTTAAGAGTGCAACCTTATATAAACTTTTTCTTTCTCAAAAAGACTGGACTAATCCAATGTCTAAGCAACACCAGTGTTCAAAACCACCACGTACTTAGCCCATGTCCGATCCGAGTACTCAAACAGAGTTACTGGAACTCGGTCTGAGTACTATAGGAGCAAAAAGTGTTTAAAAAAATTACAAAAATATTAAGAAATAGGAAATATATGTTTAAAGTAAGATGAAGCAAAACACATCAAAATGAGGTTATAAAAATAGTAAAAAAAATAGAGTTTAAGAAAATCAATTTGTGACCAAGGGTATTTCAAAATAATCTTAAAAAGTTAGAAAAATATAAAAATAAGTATTTATGGCCAAAACACTTTTCCAATTTTTGGCTAAATAATAGAAAACATAAATAAATAAACATATCACAAATATATTTCTTTTCTTTAGGATATTTTTATGATTTTTTATTTTTTTAATATCCCTAAGTAGGACGCCGAACTTGGGGTGAGCAAAAGTACTCGGTCCGAGTACCGGAACTCAGGTCGAGTTGTCAAATAATTCCTGCCACATGATGATTCTCATTCACTCGGTTTAAATGAGGTGATTCCCAATTCAAATTGGTGTGGCAGTAGGAAAGAAAAAAAAAATCAAAAAACTTAATTGACTCTAAGATTCCCTAGATTTAAATCGCCTCCACAAGTAGAGGAGGCCAGCAAATTTTAAAGATTTAATATGTAACCCAATTGGGAAAGGGGTTGGGTCATGACAAGAAACACCCCCACGTCTTAATCATCATATTGTGGTTTCTATTCCCACTTGTCCCACTAATACTTTAAAAATAAACTAACTCTTAAACCATTTGAAGAAAAAACAGGTAGGACCTATCGTCTCCACTGAATTACCAAAAAAAAAAAAATATGTACCCCAACTTCTATTATGGTTTCAAATCAGCGGTGGAAGAGGATATTAACCCAAATATATGAGTATATAATCTTGTATTTAATGAAACAATTTTTTCTAATTGAAAGGATAGATATACTAGGAGGAAAAGTGATGTGGACGCTAATGGTTGAGATCTTATATGGCCATATCCAACGGCCAAAATTTTAATATTGTATTTTTATTTAAATAATACTTTTCTAAATTTTGGAGTATAGGTGTATTTTTATAAATATAATTAAATAAAAAAATTAAAAAATATTTTAAATAAAAAATACAAAAATATCTTTAAACTTCTTTTAGTCAATATTTTTTATTCAACATACTTTTTTTTATTAATTTTATTAAGTCTTACTTATAAAAATGAATCTAAAACCAATATTTTAAATTAAACTTATTTTTAATAAAAATTAAAAATAATAAAACGAGATTCATTATCGGCCCTTAGCTGAGTATGATTTAATCCGAACCATTAAGGGGTGCATGGTGGGCCTTTTTAAGCGACCACATGCCGTTGACTCAAAACAAATCCATGAAGAACAAGTTATGTTCAACCCACGTAATCCATAGGAACAGCATAATGGTTTAATGCATCTACCACTCCATGCATTAGGTGTATCTGAACCATCGTTTCTGTACATTGATGTTGTCCGATCAAGCAATTGATGAGCTGGGTGACCTTGCAGAGAAAGTGACTGCCCACATAGAAAGAGCGAATGAGTGGGAATTGCTATAGTAATATATTTTTAGATATGCTTTGTTTTGAAATTTGACATTTTTTTATTTAGAAACATTATTCTTTAATGAATAATATTTTAGTTTAAAAATAAAAAATTTTAAGATAATAAAAGTAGTTTAGAATAAAGATACAAAATTTTATTTTGAGAAAATTTTATATCGAGCCTAGGCTGTAATCAAATTAGAGCCTACCTCAAAACTTTTACTAGAAGAGGTTGTTTTGATGTCCAAATATCATCAAATTGATCATCTCGACATTAAGATGTATGCACCTGAGAAAAAAATAGATTTCAAGTTTTGGAAATAGTGCATCTTGTAACGCATTTGTGGTTTGTATAGAACCGATGCTCTAAACAATCAAAGTAAAACCCATCTTCAATTAGTGTTGAGAAATGTGGTTTCAATACTGGAAATCTTTGTGATAGCCTTAAAATATATTTTCATCACTAATTAGAAAATTTAAAGCTTCAAAAATTGTGTAGATCGAGCCGATCTATGAAAACTTGACAATTTTAAAAATTGACAGTAAAAAAATGCATTACAAGATGCACTATTTTCAAAACTTAAAATCTATTTTTTTCTCATGTCCATACATCTTGAGGTCGAGATATCAATTTGAGGATATTTGAGCATCAAAACAATTTCTTTTAGTAAAATTTTTGAAGTGCACTCTAATTTAATTGTTTAAATCATCGCACTTATATAAACTTCTTCCTGACGTAAATGCACATATGAATTACACATGACTTTTAATATATGCATGTATAGACATGCATAAACATTGAGACACATATTTTGTGAACGAGTCGTGTCCATTCGTCATTTTTTTTGGGTTCACGTTTCTGCCACCAACATGGGTGTGAAAAGTTGATATGCATCGGTTTCTATGTAATGCTAAAAGACTCGCTAGTCCTGTAGGAACATACCAT
Organism: Amborella trichopoda; assembly: GCF_000471905.2. The sequence goes on from NW_006499436.1 coordinate 232,401, forward strand.
GTATTTGTTCCTTCGGTACGTTAAATCAAAGGTCATGATTTGTGGTTTATGTTACCATGGCCTATAGCAGGGGCAAAAGAGCTTTTTAACTTTTTCTTTGGAGGAATTGTATATGTAAGACCATCTGTTTTTGGTACGAGAAGGTCATAATTATTTTTAAACATTAAATATGAAAATCTAATAGATGAAAATATGTCATAATATTCGAAAAAATTTATTTTGAGCTTTGTGCCCAAACAGTGACACCCGATTTCAATTTAACGATCAATCGTGATTGTAATGTCCTTATAACAAAAGTAAATAGTCATATTATATGCATTTTTAGGATTGCATACTATAAGGCCATTTATTTTTTATAGAAAAAAGTCATGATTATTTTTAACAATTAGAAGTGAAATCCAATAAACGAGAAAAAATTTATTCACAAATGTTACATTGTAAAAATAGTCCCAAACTAAAAATAGATACATTAGGTGTAGAATTTTTCCATTCAAAATCATATTTTAAATATTAAAATTATTATTTTATATTTTTATGGTTATCTTAGCCTAGATCGTGAATCCTTAAAATTTTACAATAAAAATCTATCAATAATATAGATTTGAGAGGGAGCCCCATAAGTATAGTTTGAGTCGGCTGACTCATAAAAACTCATCCATTTATTTAGGACACCGTTTCAGTCCATATAGGAATGAGTCACCTCTTAAAGATCTATTTGAATGAGTCACCTCTTAAAGATCTATTTTTTAGATGGAATTTTGCACTTAATTTTTAAGGACGTGCAATTTTTAACATGGAGATCATGAATATGAAAAAATAGATAAATTTTGAAAAGTACAAATAATAATTTTATTAAGTAAACATTTGAATCGTTAGTTTCAATTGTTTTTAGATGGACCACTTGTTTGCATCTATATTTAAGATGGATGCTTCATACTTTGAGACTGCGTATTGTAAAAATGCGGTCCTGCATGAAACAATTTTCCATTTATGAAAATGAATTATAACATTGTCACTTCTTTTTAATGTTGTGAGATGGCCCTAAGGGTGAAAGTTAATTTCAATAAGATCTCACTGATTAGCATCAATTGTGATGAGGTGTTAATCCAAGAGCTAGCAGAGGCAACTAGATATAAGGTGGATCAGTTCCCTATATGGTATCTTGGCATGCCTATATCCGATAAAAGGTTGAGAATTTATGTTTGGGATAATGTTGTTCAAAGAATTCAATTCAAATTAGATATTTGGAAACCGAAATACCTATCTTTGGGGCGACGAGCAACTCTGTTGCAATTATGCTTATCCAATCTATCAGATGTCTATATTGTAGATGCCTCAATCCATTGCTGAAATAATTGAGAAAATGATGAGAAGTTTTTATGGGGTACGAATGGGTCTGAGAATAAGTATCATCTTTTAAGATGGGATAAAGCTTATGAGTGCTTGTAAAATAATATAATATAGTGGAACATGAACTCAGTGGGAGTGTGGTCCCTCGTGGACCATAGTAAGAAAATGATGTTTGCTGAAACTGGACTGTACTTGACAATCTAGACCAGTCGATTGGAAAACCCAAGGTATCTGGGCGTAGAGAACAAACCGAGATGGGTTCTGGGTTATCCCTTGATGAGGTCGGAGCTCATGTCTGTATGAATAAGTCGAAAGACTGTGTGACCCTTGTGTGTGATAGTGGGCCTACAGAGATGGAGCTAAAAACCTCATCAATGATTCATCACACGGCATGCATATCAATAGATCGTTCGGGAAAGCCAGATATCTACCTTTTAGGGTGAAGTGTATACATGTGCGAAAGATACCCCTATGCGCCATAGAACTATGGTCGCGTAAGATTTTGGTGACCTTGACTAGTCTCTAGGGGAGGACCTAAAATCTAAAGACTGGGATTGCAATCCCTTAGCTCATCGACCAGACTTTGGTGATCCACTAATGAGTCCCTGCTTGGACTGTAAGTCATGACAAATGCTGGGTCAGTTTGATAAAGCAAGTGTGGTCCATAGTCCACAGTTGACGATGGAGTGCCCCATGATTGTTAATTCAATTCCTAAACCATATAGATCCATTTCTCATCATATTAATTTAATTATGTTTGTTTTATGATGAAAATTGTTTTAGAATTATTATTTAAATTTTTATGAGTCTTTTGATATTTTATTTATAGTTTTTTTATTTATAGAAAATAAAGTTATTGTTTTTACAAAAGTATCAAATTTAAATAATGTTTTAGAAATTATTTTGTTAATTTAAGAGTATATAAAATATCATGGAGGGGCTCTTAGTGCAGACAGACCCACCATGTGTCAAGTGGGTGGGGCCTACATGTGCCACACATGGGTGGCACGCCCCACCCATTGAATTCTTTCGTGGAGTTTAAGTTATTTCATGTTTTGGTAATGGCATGTGGTCAAATAAGATATGGAATATTTTGACCATATATTGACCAAATATTGAAAGTATATATTGACTTGATATACCTTTAGAATATTTTTTGAAAGATTATGGAAAGCATAATATTTTAAATAGATTTAATTTATCTAATTTCTATTGATGGGAAAATAGTTAAGAAAAATGGGATAATGGTCCATGTACCTTCCATAATATTGATGACCCATCTATAGAATGGATGGCTCAGATCTCTCACCTCACAAGTTACTCTTGATCGATGGTCCATATTCAATCTCACAAGAATATGCATGCCAAGAAAAACCCTAAGAAACCCTAATTTTGTTCAAGCCTATAAAAAAGCAACAACTTGCAGTCTGAGACAGATTCAGCAACTCGTAGTCTAGAACACAGGCCTGAACAAAGGCAAAGGTTGTTTTGCAGAAACTCGAAACACGACTCGGAGGCATTTGGCGGTGCTTCCGTGGTCTATGAGTTTATCTCACGAAACTGAGAGTGTTGATTGATTCAACCGTGGACGAAGGGGAGAGCTAAAGTTTATAAACGAAGGGGAGAGCTGAAGTTTTTGCATAGAGAGATAAAATAGCAAAGTGTGTTTTGCCAAGAAAAAATATCGTCTGATCCACAACTCCCAGGGTATTATTGCAAGAAGAAGGGGTTTAACGAGAAGCTTAGCTTGTGCAAGTGGTTGCTCATCAGTGGGCTTCTTAGAAGCACCCTTGATCTCCTAAGCAACAATGAGAAGCGATGGGTCATTGTTATCATTGTCACCCAATCAACCAATAGGATTAACAGTAGACATTTCTGACGCAAAAAAAGCTTGCTTTATACACAAAGGCTGAGAACACAACATGCTCTAGAGATTCTAAGACATGGGTTTTGCTTATGGATACCTAGACCAATGTTCGCAAAATCGAATCGAAATGGTTAACCGGTTTTGGGGTTCAGAGCGGTTTGAATCGAAACCGGACTAACCAGGGCGGTTAACCGGACTAACCGGTCAAGTAGATTTTTTTAAAAAAAAATGGGTAAAAAAACATCCAAAAAAATTTAAAAAAAATAGAAAAACTCATATTAAGTGTATACTATTATATTACATACATTTATCTCATAAAAAAAAATTGAAACAACTTCTATATAATTTAATATTTGAATACTATGAAATATGCAACACAATTTATAATTTCACATTAATTCAATTTATGAAATTACAAAGTCCAACTAACAATAGCTAGTAGTAATGAGAGTGGCGAGGAGGATCATGATACTATTGTGTTTCACTATCAAGGTTTATAGAGCGAAAAATCTGAGTAAGGCTTGGAGGAGTCTGTAATGCCGAAGTTGTGCCCCCTCGCGAATTAGGAACATTTCTCGTGGTACCCACTTGGCCAAAGTCTCCTAGACTCATCTAGCCTTCATGCTCTCCCCCATTATGTTTTGTGTTACCCCTACCCTGTTCTGTGTTCTCGCCCTCAACAACTTCAATATTATCATCATCATGAATAACCAGGTTACGGTGACAGCTACGACTTCGTCTCTCCCATGTTGAGTAACTTCTACACCTCGATGCCTCAACTTCCTCCCTAGCCAATCTCATTAAATCTTCCTGTTTATCAGACACCGCATGATGTTGCCTCCCTTCAACATTCCTAGATGACTGATTCATGCCAGTTCTTTTCCATTGTCACATCTGTCTCTTCATCATCATGTGCCTCATTTTCATCCTGTAAATAATCGTCATCCATGTCCATTGTCAGGTCTCCTTCATTGGATGCTGCAACATCCATATTATCATCCATATCGGCAACTACCCTTCTAAGAAAATCTTGATCTAGTAGTGGGGTCCTTAGTGATACCTACTCATAGGCAAGGTCCCTCTGGAAGATGTAATCAAGGTTGATCGGCGTGTAGTCTGTGGGGGTCCTGCTTATTTGTCGCTATCTCAATTTTAAATAGTAATGAACGTACACCAAGTTGTGCAGCGTCTGAATCTTTAACCTATTCCGTCGCGGGGCATGTATCCATTGCAATGTACTCTAGTTTCTCTCACAGCCCGAGGCAGCACGTGTTTCACTCAAAATTCTAACTGCAATCTTTTGCAATTGCTTTGTTCGAATTCTGTATATCGTCCACCATTGTGCTGATACAGACAGACATAGAAATACTTACCAATAGAAAATAAATTGATTTTAAAAAAAAACCACAAATAATATTGGACTAAAATATTGCAAGTTTTAACTTAAAACTAACCTGGGTGCAATTTTCCAGTTGTTTTTTTGGCATTGTTGTATGAAAATTCCCCATTTTTTTTTTCATGTACATGATAAGCTAGAAATAACAACATGCGTATACAAGAAATTAATACTACATAAAAATGCAATTCATTATTCTAAATTGAAATTTTATTATAGACACGTTTTGATTAAGGTTTACCCGTTACATACATTCCATTTGAGTTTCAATATCAGGCTCAAGCCTATAGATGCAGTTTCTTATCCCCTCCATGATATCTGCATCATCTCAAGTGGCATTGGAGTACAAATTTTGTGGATTAAGAAAAAACCCTACACATGGTTTGTTATATTATTAATTACCGTAACTTTACTAGGAGTTGAAAAAGAATCATGAATTGCAATAATGAATTATAAATTACCTGATGCATGGATATCATGGTGCAGTTGGTCTCTCCACCTACGATCAATGATCTCCAATATCTCTTTAGTCCATATGTTATTCTCAAATATAGCTTCCCTGGCGCGTCTCATTGCATCGAACAGAAACCCCATTGCGGGTTTATCATCAGAGTCACTTAACCTCAACACTTGCACTAAAGGTTCAGTTACAGAAACAACAGTGATACATCAAGCCCAGAACCTCTGATCGAGAAGGATGGTCTCAACCTGCCTTCCAAGTTGACTCATTGCTACCCTATCAGTCAGCCATTCATTAGAGCATGTCATTGACCTCAATTCTATCGTGTTGACCAATAACGATTGTATCATAAGGAACGTTGTCGTGAACCTAATAGTGGACTCCTTGACAATCTCTCACATGCAATGCTCCCTCATCAAAGTATGGAGGAACGTGTGATTGTATATAAACCTTGTAATCAAGTTGCTCTTCAAAATATACGTTTTAACCCTCTTCAACTTCCCTATTTCCTTGAGCATCAAATTAACACAATGGGCAGCACAAGGAGTCCAATAAATATTGGGTCTTCTCTCCATTAGCAGCAAACCTGCTTTTCTGTAGTTTGCAATATTATCAGTCACTACTTGGACCACATTTTCAAGCCCAATCTCAGCTACAATTTTTTCCAGGTGCGCACATATCAGTCGCCTAGTATGTCTCTTTCTTGATAAATCAATGCTAGAGTAGTAAACAATGTCTCTAGGGCAACCTATTAAAAAGTTGACAAGTTACCTATGGGACTTGTCCTTCCAACCGTCAGTCATGATGGTCACTCCTATGCTTGGCCAACAGACTTTGAACTGTGCAATATGCTTATCGATATCATGAACAACAGCTTTTAACCATGACCATGTAAGCTCTTTCGCAGTGGGACCTCTAACACCTGGCTCTGCCTCAACTATAGAAGTTACCATCTGTGGATAGAAGTCTGAGTTCGCAGAATTAAATGGTAGTGCATTAGCATACCAGAACATGTTAATCATTTTTTTTACCTTTTCTATTAATACACCTGCTGACGGAAATTTTATTTATTTTTTATAATATTGTGGCCTGTGGGGATCAAGTCCAGATCGTGGGTCATTGTTGGCACATCTGTGGGTTCATGTCGTTGAGTAGTAGATGGTCGACTATAAGAAGATGGGAGATTAGAGAAACTATGTATCAATCTACTAGATGTGGATCTAAGCAATGAAGGCCCACATCCTCCCCTACCCGGTACTACATGTTCTTGAGGTTGACGGCTACTGGATGCACCATCCATTCTCCCATACATCTATTGAATTTCTATTTGTCTATAATTATGCTCTTGGAGATTGGCAATCCTAGCTCGTTCCATTTGTGCCTCAAATTCTGCTTCTTGGTCATCTTCCTAAAAGTCCCCCCTCCCTATCTCTTCTGCATCCCTTTCTCTGTACTTTTTTTCCTTTTTCTTCTGTAATTAATTTGAACATTTGTTGTTTTACTTTTGCTGACACTTCTTTACAACCGGTGACATTACCCTTTACCCAAGCAAGATGTTTTTTTAGACGATAAATACCACCACCCATTTTCTTGCCACAAAAATTACATCCAAATCTTCATTTGTCATTTACTTTTGTGTTATACTGCCTCATCACATCTCCCCTCTTCATCTTATTATTTTCTTGTAAATTGTCTTGAACATAAAGTTTATTAAAAAATATTTATTTGGAATATCACTTTACCAAGGGGACCTTGTAAGCATGGCGATAACACAACAAAGATTAATTTATATGTATATAAATCAAGAAAAAAAACAAAAGGCGCTTGCACATTTGCGCACTAAAAAATAATGACTGCATTCCCAACATTATATGATGAAGACTAGTATTGATGCTTGCCAAAGTAACTCGACGCCAAAAAAAAAGTGCCATTAATGTTTAGTACCAAGACAACAAGGAAACTTTGGTAATCTCAAAAAATTAACTGTGAAAACAATCACAGAAGATTAACAGTGAGAAATGACCATCCAAACGATGCTACCAAAGCATTACAAATGGGTTCAAACATTGAGACCAATTTTTGGAAGTATGCGATTGAACTGAATGATTAAGGTCTTGATTATTAGAATCAACATAACTTTATCAATTTTTTGAAGAGAATTACCGCAAATTTCAATATCAAATTGGGCGGTCCAGAGTGTGCCTTTGACTAGGTTCAAAGTTTTAAAAAGTAAAAATAATTAATTGTGACATCTTTGTACGGGGGGTTGAATATTATACACTTTGTATTTATTTTTTTTGTTTTTTTAAAAGGTTGTTCACCAAGACTTAATTGATAAAGTCAATTTCTTTCGATTCAAAAGGCAGGTCAGGAGAAGGATCATATGAACAAGCCTAACTCCATTTCTCTTACTCTCAACACCAAGATTTCCTCCTCCTTTTTTCTTTCTAAATCTTCCAAATTTATGTTGCTACCTTTGCATTATTTCAACTCTCATCTGGCATTGCTCGCTTTTCTATTCCCTCAAACAACTCATTCTCTCATCACATAAAGATGTGCATTGGAAAGCAAAACTCCTCAGGCATTTCTGCAGTTACATATATTACTGCAGTTACAATCCACCAAGGTTCTAGGCCTTTTTAGTGGGCTTTTATGGTGAAAATAAGATTCTTATAACCAATGGACCACGTCATAGAAAACTATGTAAAAGATGGAAAACAGTTGTATTGAGGTCAACATACTGAGACTTCCCTCAGTCTGTGATTCTCAACTTATAATAAGCAGTCTAGCACAAGGTTACCGAATAGAAAAACGAAAACACTTAGCAGTCTATGATTCTGCGACTGTGAAGGCAATGCCTTTGTATAGCAGTTGGTAATAGGTTGCTTTCATGAAAACTCCAAGAAAAAAAAAACGAAAATTATATGCAGACAACATAATCCATCAATTGAACATGAAATTTTTCTCAGAAGATCAGCAAATACATATACTGACAACATAATATGATGCCATCAAACAACAAGAATAGAAGCACATTTTCATCAATAATACACAAAAAACCCATCAAATGCAATTGCAAGCTCTAAAACCAGGTAAACACCATTGATTCAATTTAAAAAAAAAAAAGTATATGTGGACTAAACCTCAGATAACAATTCACGAAACTCATAATTTATATCTCAGATAAAACAAAAATAAAAAATAAAAAGGCTGAATAATCCTAAAAAAAGACTGAATAATCCTAAAATAAAAAAAAAATTAAGGAAAAACTCTCACAAAAGATGCATTTCTTCAATTTTCATTCAAGAAACCCTAAATTCCTAAAATCGACTCCAAATCTTTTTTTTGTTCTCAAATCCTTTCTTTTATTGAATACAATAAATAATATCAATCAAATATTATCTGAATAATCCTAAAAAAGGCTGCAAAATTAAGAAAAAAAATTTAAAACAAATCGGGTTCGAGCTTACCTTGCTTGCTTCAATCTCAAAATCGGGCTCCAAATCTCTCCATTTCAATGAAATCATGAGTCTAGAAAGATAGGTATCTCTGTGATCATTAAAATCCCCTAATTTTTATCCCAAAAAAAATGAAAAATCATGCCAAAATCCTTAGATTGGTAGATTTTTCATAAAAAATCTCAAGAACACCAAAAAACACACCTAAAAATCGTTAAAAACGACTTAATCTTGGAGTTTTTTAAATCAATATTATGAATTTATAGAATATTTGAAGGTAGAGTACAATAATTGAGCTAAAAAAACAAAAAAAACGGTAGGAAAAAGCATCAAAAGGCTGTAAAAATGGTGGATCACAGGTTCTGCCCAAATAACGAGCTCTGCTAAAAATAACGGTCGTTATTTAGATTATACCGTTATGTCACCATATCGCCGTTGTAACGCCGAACCATACCAGTTATTAAAAAACCGGCCGATTTTGGTTAAAAATAGCCGGTTCGAACCGGCCGGTTTTTTAGGGGATTTTTTTCTGGAATATGTATTTTGCAACTAGTACCGTAAAACCGGTCAAAACAGGAATCGGCACCGTACCGGTATCGATCCAACTGGCCGGTTCCGGTTCGGACCGTCCGGTTTTGCGAACACTGACCTAGACTGAGAAAAGAGGGCCTTGTTTTTTTTTGTTTTTTAGGGTATATCTATTATATAAAAGACGATAGAAAGAGAAGGGAAAACCCCAGAAAATAGAGAGAGAGAGAGAGAGAGATTTTAATGGCGGAGAGTTTACAAGAGGAGAGAGAAAGACAACATCAGAGAGGGTACAACTGTTTGACAGAGTAGGAACGAATCTGAAGCCGAGCTCAGATCCAGCAACCTTAGATCTGAGGTGTGAGCTCAGATCTGAGGTTGAGGAGCCTAAGGCTCTGATACCATATTAGATACTCAGAATATTGCAGAGAACTCTCTATTTATTGATTAATCAAGAATCTACAAGACCCGTATAAATATACAATAACAATTAAAGATAAATACTAACTAATCTTATCATAATCAAGAGACACCTAATTAAGAGATATATACCCATACAGATACATATATGTACTAATATGCATTTGTAATAATGTACATCAATATAGATATCCATACACTAACACTACCAAAGTAGTTTTATGTATGATCCCTATTCTTCTTATCTTTTACCTTAGATTCAACATCTAGCCGACACTCCAATATATCCATTGGATACCGAGTCGACAACAAGATAAAAGTGCCATCTTTCCTTTCAAATGACAAAATATCACCTCTTGTCTAAAAAAAGCAGAAAATTATTGATTCCTACTGCAAATAAGTCTTCACTTCTTCTGTATGTCAATCCACTAGACGTAGCACTGCATGTTCACTATTGCACATCACTTCATCTTTCACAATATGTTACATGTCTCTCAAATAGTAGTATTCATAAATAATCCTCACCACTCTGATGGATTCATATGCATGCATCAATCATCACAACTTTGATGAATCACAGGTCCTAGATACCCACCTAAACTAAGGTTCTTTTCTTTTTTTTTTTCTTTTTTACCATGAGCAAGAAATTAAAGTTAAACTATAAAAATCAGAAAGAGAGTACATCATGTTACCATTAGCATACTGTTTGGTATATTGAAAGCCAGTATCATATTGTTTTGTATGCTATTGCTACTATTAGCCATCCACTGTGAACAACAAATAAATTTAGGGGTATAATAGAGAAATTCGTTCTTCAGGAACCATAGTAGACAAACTCATAAATATAAGGAAAAGTTTTCTATGAGTCAGTAGGTGCAAGAGTGTTCTGACCTTTTCAATGTCCATCTTAAAGATGGATGTTGTGTAAAGCGCACCAGATCAAATGAAATATGGATGGTGTCAAAAAAATCCCTAAAAAGCATAATTAAAAGGTAAAAAATTTATGTTTCTGTTTATATTCATGATCAGCTTGGCTTAGATCATGGATCCCTAGAATTTTAGATCAAAAATCCATCTTTAAGGTGGATTTTAGAAGTGGGCCGTATGTTTACATATGATTCATTGAAACCCGATTCTAAATATAAAAAAAATGACCCGGGTTTTATGTAACGAAGCTCGCATATGTAGAAATGCGGGCTCCTGAATAAATCTATTTTTTATATGGATTTTAAAATTTAATTTTTAAAAACATGTAGTCTCTAACATGGAGATCATGAATATGAAAAAATAAATAAATTTTTAAAACTAGAAATAATAATTCTAGTAAGAAAACATTTGAATTGTTAATTTCCATTGTTTTTATATCGAACACCCACTTGCATCCATCTTTAAGATGGATGCTTTACACTTTCTGGACCACATATGTAGAAATGACAATTTTCCATAAAAAGCAGGATACGGTTTTTGTGAGTTAGCCGATTCATCTATCACCGTGCGGTATCTTGTCTATCTAACTTCCATCTCTAAGATAGATGTCAACAAATTTTACGTCTACTAAAAGTTAAAATAGACGGTGAAGAAACAAATTCATAAAATAACATTTATATTTTTTGAAAAAATTAAATTAAATTTAGGCAATTGTCATGATTGAGATTATCGAATCCAAAAATTTTAAATTAAAAATACATCCTTGAGATATATTTTGTCGGGAGACCACACAAAAATAGTATGAGTCGGCCGACTCACCAAACACTTCTGCTAAAACAATAGCGGAAGCACTTGATAGTTGACATTTATTGCCTTTTATTGCAATTCCCTAGGATGGCCAAAAGTAGTCCTCACAAGTGTAGAGGTGATGCTTGCATGCTCCCCTCCATTCTTTTTTGTCATGCTCTTCCCACTTGCTCTTCTTTCAATGAGTCCTCATGGCCATCATGATATAGGGGCAAATGTAGCTCTCTACATATCAGTAAACTAATAACAATGGGATAAGTGCAAACTTTTTGGTGTGAGGGTTTCAAAATCTTCATGTTGTATGAGATGATTGAGAAATTGTTAGTGTCAAACATGTAGTTTGAAATTCGGATCACCACAATCCTTATGTAAGGGCCTAGAAAAATGAATTTCAAATGTCAAAAAATAGAAGAAAAAAACAAAAAAAAGAATTAAACACTTTTCACACCAAGGACTATAGTAATTTCATGGCAAATCCATAGTGCGGATGAATGATTACTGCATTTAGCAACAACCATATCTAAAGATCAAACTTAGAGAAAAGAAACGCTTCATCATTGTCAAAGCCTTTTTCCAACTAATTGAAGTCAACTAATAGAAAAAGAAACACTTCTGAAGCATTAATTTCTCAAGAATGAACATTATACTCCTAAACATTTTTTCTCTCACATATTTTTTCCATGGATAATTATTAGTATCAAGACCTCCGCTCCTCCCTGATCAAGAGGTATGATAACATCCTAAACCCTAGGATACCTTGATCGCACAGAAAGCACAACTATGCAGGTTACTTAGTTTGATTCCAGGGAAAATGTCCTGGCCCCGCTACACACTTTGATAGTTTTCTCACAAAATGACACTAACACTCCAAGGTCCCCTTGGAGGGCCGGTTGTCGAGGGAAGTGGGAGGACTTCGGAATCCCAGTCGATACCAAATTGACATGATTCAAGAGAGAATTTAATCTTTGGATCCTTTTTAAGCACTTGTTTTAAACAAATTGTTGAGCCACCAAGTTTATTCTTCAATCTTATTAACATGCGGTAGGTGCATCAATCCAATCTTAGCTACCATGTCCGGGCCGACAATTACAGTGATGTGGGCTCCGTATAATTGATATCGTACTGTTTGTCCACTGTCAATATAGAGTTGTGGAGCATAAACTAGTTTTCCATAATTTAGGGGACAACTACAAGAAGGGGAGGGAGTTAATTCGTAGATGACAAATTTTGGTTGTTGCTTTGGCAGGTTCGCTGATTTAGAAACTTGTCGTTGATGAGGGGGTCTATCATCCTTGAATAGTGAGGGTGGCAATGAGTCAGGAGGGCTTGGGCGACAAAATGTGTGGGTCATCAAGCCCAAGTGTAGGGCCGGGGTGGGCCTAGGTCAGGGCCATGATATTGCTGGCCTAGCCCAATCTTTTTCTTTTCGCTTTATTGTTTTCCTTTGATTTTATTGGGCCCTATCGGGGCCTGATAAGGCCAAGACAAACCTTTGATTTATGAAAGCAGCCTAAGAGTTGAAATATTTAACATCCGACGCATGTTCTATGATCCATATTTAAATAGCATGTCCTTTATTTGGTCATGGTCAAATTTCAGTTAGCCTATGGAATGACACATCATTATAGATTGCAAACCATTGTGAAATACTGAATAATTCAACTTTTAAGTAAAGGGGGCCGTTTGTATAGAGCCGAGGCTCTAAACAATCAAATTAGAGCCTACCTTCAAATAGTGTCGAGAAATATGGTTTCAGTATTGAAAATATTTGTGATAGCTTTCAAATACATTTTCATCTTTAATTATAAAATTTGAAGCTTCAAAAATAGTGTAGATCGAGCAGATCTGTGAAAACTTGAAAATCTTGAAAATTGACAGTCCAAAAATGCATTACAAGATACAATATTTCCACAACTTAAAATCTATTTTTTTCTCATGCCCATGCACCTTGATGTCGAGATAATATTTAAGCTTCAAAACTACCTCTGCCAGTAAAATTTATGAGGTAGGTTCTAATTTGATTGCTTCGAGCCAAAGCTCTATATACACTTTTTCCTTAATTAAAAACTAATGAGTTACAATGAAATTTGAAATTTTGGGCCCCAAAACAACATGTACACGGGCTCCTCTACATTACTCAGAAGATGAATCATACTATGATCCTAAGATCATAGAAATGCCAGAGACATTATTGTTATTAATGATCATAGGAAATCAATAGCCATGAGTCCAGCGAATAGTTGATTTGTAGTCATATAATGAATGCCGATGGAGAGAGAACGGGAACACCATTAGTCTTGCAAATATAGTGATAGGTCGCGCCAATGTGCAAAACCACTACTAGGGGACGTGACTCGGCCCATGCCCGAGCCGAGTAACTCGGCTGAGCCCTGCCAAGCTAAAAAGTATTGGAAAAATAAAACATCCACAAAAGTTCTCAAAAAATAAAAAATTTTGTTTGAAGTAAAATTAAACATAACAAATCTATATGAAATCTGATACAAGGAGATCACAATTACTTACAAACCATTTACCTTTGATACAAGATCACCATTTACCTTTGATATCTGATACAAGGATATCACCATTTACCTGTGAAATCCGATACAAGGAGATCACCATTTACCTTTGATACAAGGAGATCACAATTACTTACAAACCATTTATGTGAAATCTGATAGCTTCGGTGTGTCACAAAATTCAAGAAAATTTATTTTAAAATTTGTGTTTGGTTAAAGGAATAAATGCAGCCATCTACTTTCACATCCAATAGTCAAGATTAATTGTGACCACCTTATACCAAAGATAAATTATCTCATTGTAAATTTTTGTACATCTAAAAAAAAGTAAAAATATAAATTTTGAATAAATCAATTTGTAACTAGGGTTAGAAATAATCCAAATAGAAGGGATAATGTAAAACTAAATATTCATGGCCAAAACACATTCGAATCTTTGAATTTTTTTAATATCCCCAAATCAGACCACTCAACTTGGCAATACTCATATTCGCCAGGATCGCAAGTTTGAGTAACTTGGGCAAGTCCGAGTTGGCTTGCCCTAGTTTTTGCATATCACTATCCCTATCATCATCCATCAATTGATTGGGCAGTCATAGCATAAATGACCATATATAATTCTATGATGGGAAAACAAAATAAAGCCTCACCTCAAATCATTGTCCGGAAAATACTTTTGATGATGAAAATATCTACGATGGCTCTGAAATAAATTTCCAACACTGATATTACAATTTAAAACTCAAAAATGTACAAAATCTTGCGGATCAATGAACACTTATTTTTATGATAAAATTGATGGTCTAGATAATTTATCAAAATATACACTATTTTTAGAACTTGAAATCCTTTTCTTTTTTTTGGGTGCAATTTTATAGAGCCAGGAGTCTAAACAATCAAATTAGAGGCCACCTTCAAATAGTGTTGAGAAATATGATTTCAGTACTGGAATGTTTTGTGATAGCCTTAAATTATATTTTCATCTTTAGTTATAAAATTTAAAGCTTCAAAAAATAATGTAGATCAAATAGATATATGAAAACTTGAAAATCTTGAAAATTGATGGTTCAAAAATGCATTACAAAGATACTCTATTTCCAAAACTTAAAATCCATTTTTTCCTCATGTCCATGCATATTGATGTCGAGATAATCAATTCGATGATATTTGGGCACCAAAACAGCCTCTTCTAGTGAAAATTTTGAGGTGGGCTCTAATTTCATTGTTTAGAGCGTAGGCTATATATAAACTCTTCTCTTCTTTTTTTCAACCAAAATATTCAAATCAAGATATTATCGTTGTAAAAGTTTTTCAATGACTTGACATTTTGGATGAATCATGATGAGAGGAATTATATTTTGATAAGGATGCATTCCTATCAAACCATTTTGCTTCTATAATCACATAGATCATATTATGATTTTCGTACACAGTAAGAAAAACACAACCGGGCAGAGAGGTAAGTAGGAAGGAGTAGCACCATAAGAAAGAAGAATAGGACTGCAGTCAATAGCATTACGAGAGAGATTGACTTGGAGATATTGAAAAGATGCTTAGAAAATAAATAAATAAAATGGAGTACGAATCTCAAGGGAAAAATATTTTAGTTAATATAATAATAATACAAAAGTAAAAAGGAGGCTGCTGTCCCCAATTCGTTTGCATATTCGAGTGGAGGCATGAGGAGGACTAGGAATGATCGATTAAATTTATGTTTAATTTTTGTTTTAACTATAGTACAATAATAATGTGTTACACTGATGTAATATTATATTTAGATCCTTCATTTAAAATTGAAACTTAAACCTCTCACATGATCCCTCCTGTTCTTTTCAATAATTTATTCACTAGGCTATTTAATTTATTTATTTTAGAAAAATATTTTGATAGAGCTACAGCTTTAACAAAATAAGTAGAGTTGCGCTTCAAAACTTGTCAAAAATTGCAGTTCTAGTATTGGAAAGCTTTCAAATCAATCATTTTGGCCTTGAACATTATGGCTGTAAAAAAAATTAGGATTTTGAACCTTAAAAATAGTGTATATTGTAGCACATTATCTATATCGTTCATTTTTCCTTAAAAATAAGTATTTGCGGATGCACAAGATCTATGTTTTTAGAGCCCATGGAAATTTCTAATGCCCAACATATTTTCTGGATGAGGATTCAAGGCGAGGCTTTACTATGCTTTCATAAAAAATGGCGACCTAACTTATAGAGAGAGACCAATTGCAAAGATAATGTTAGGAAAGAGACGAATGTTGAAATAATGTCATGAGAGAATGCTCCAAATATTCCATTCCTTATAGTCTAGAAAACATGAAGCCATTCTCTCGGTATAGTTTAGACCTAGGGAGGGAGAGTTTTTGTGCTTTAGTACAAGATTCTGACTTTTAAAATATTAAGCAGGTTGTCGTCGATATTCTCATTCGAGCTTTATATTAACTACGTAAGATCGGCTACACAAATCTTATTCCATCATTTTGTACTGAGGGAAAGAGGAAAGAGAATTACAATATAAAAGTCATGGAGAGAGTCATTTTGATTTCAATATTCGCCATAACAATACCAAATTCCGATAGAGCCATTGGTATTAAGTTACTGAGTGACCTTTACTCTAAGGGCACTTTAGGTTCATGTAAAAATATATGAAAAAAGTTCTTTAATGTGGTTTAACTATAAGGAATACTTTTCTACCAATTAGTTGTCAATTTGTGAAACGATGAATGAAGATCAATTTATATAAAAATATTCACACACTTAACTACAAAAAAAAAAAAAATTCACGTAAAATAATTATGCCGTAAACCCCTAACCTTAGTTTTAAGCCCTCTTATTAACTGCAACTAAATTTGTATTTATTAAATATTTTATTGGAGTCGGTCAAAGAGGAGCACGTGAGGGCAGGCAGGCAGGGCCCCTATGCTCCCACATGATGTGGGCCCAGCCCCCAAAGCCCAACCATGCTCATGGAGAAAGCCGATACACATTACTACCAACCAATCAACTGTTTCCACATGTCCTGTCAAATGTTTGCCACGTGTACTATCTGACTAGATGCCACGTATAGGACCGTAATAATTATTAGTTTATACCCTCGAGATAGAGATGTGGTAAATTTCTAGTCCTTTTTGCACTTTCTTTTTGTTTTTGTAAGGGCGAGCGAGGTGTTTTGGCCAAAGGTGTTATGTAAAAGTGGTAAGAATAAGATATTAATTATTGAAATCGAGGGCAAAAGTACGATGCTAGGTATTTGGGCCTTCTCTTTTGGGGAAAAATGAGAAGAGTTATTTAACTACTCGAACGCCTAGAACCAACAACAATGACCAAAATGCCTTCTACTTAATTAGGATTTTCAACCTATATGACAAGAGTGTTCCCTATAAATATGGATGTAGTGACAAAGGGTTTGATTGTGAGAAACTTCTTGAGGCTTAATTCTCATGGTGAGGTGAAGTCCATGGAATTTTTCACATTAAAAATAAATAAAATAAAAAAAGAGAAGTCCCATGGAGGTTTTCAGCTGTCTTGTATTTTTTAGGCCTATGAAATTCTAGAGCAAATTAGTTTTCCAAATTATCAAGAAAACAATAAAAAGAAACAAGCAATAATTTAGGGAATGGTAAAAGAAAAAAATTAGTATTCTTAATAGCTTCGACTTTAATTATTTGTTAATGGAAAAGGTTAAAATAGCGCTAAGGATTTATGAGAAAAAGTAAAGCCCCAACTGAAATCTCACTAAAAATTGTAATTTCGGTATCAAAAAATCTTCAAGTCAATCATCTGGACATTGGCCATTATGGGTGTGAAGGAATTAGGATTTCAAACTCTAAAAATAGTATAAATTGTAATATATTATCTAGACCGCCCATAGCCATCTCTTTTATGCATGTATTGGGCCACCCCAAACCAAGTGATTAAAGAAGATGTCGACGAAAAAGTTGTCAAATTGTTGGTATATCCACGAGATATGTTCCATTTTAGAGCTACAAGTTTCATTGTTGGTGGGGGAAATAGATGTCATAGATATTGTACGAGTTTCCCATGCTCAAAGTGTTTTCCCGATGAGCTTTTGTGGTGAGGCTTTGCTTTTTCCAATAAGGCCAAGGCCTTATAGAAACCACATCCTTTGTTACTTCATATTTCATTTTCACTAACTTATAATTTTTTGTAAAGAAAAATAGTTTGATATGGCTGCAATCAAAAAAAGTAAAGCCTCACTTTATAACTCATCGAAAAACTACAATTCAAGTATTAGAAACATCAATAATCTTGGCTTAAACATTATGGTTGTGAAAAGAAAAAAGGATTTGAAGCTCTAAAAATATGGTTGTTATAACAAATTATCTAGACCGTCTATTTCGCCCTAAAAATAAATGTTCATAGATCCACAAGATTAATACCATTTTTTTAGTTTCAAATTTTATTATCGATGTTGGAAATTGATTTCAGAGCTATCATGGAAATTTCTATTGCTTAAAGTACTTTTTGGATGAAGATTTGAGGCGATGTTTTCATAAAGCCTAAGCCTTATAAAAACCTCATCCTTTTGTAACGCTAACTTATACTTCTCTCACACAATTACACCTTAATCATAAGTAAATGAGCAAACCTTGGGACACTATCTTAGGAGTGAAGAAAGTGTGGATTTATGGGACTTGAACCACACAAGATAGTATCTTAGGAGTGAAGAAAGTGTGGATTTATGGGACTTGTAACCACAGAAGATAGTACTTTCATCTCGAAATGAATACTCTTACGAAATTTAGTACTTTCATCTCAAAATGAATAATCTTCTGAAAATTAGTACTTTCATCTCAAAATGAATAATCTTATGAAATTCCAAATTTCACCGAGACCAAAAAAACTGAGTTGAGTTAAAATTTCAGCCTTTGAACTCTTTTCCACAATAGTCAAAAGACCCCAATTGGATCACATAAATTAAAGGTCACAATTGTACCAAAGGGTATATATTGGAATTCACAAAAGCCATGGGCTTAAATTCTTAATACCCATCATCAAAAACATGGGCGTTTTCAAATTCGTGTCCTCTAAATATAGCTGGCGTCACGTGAAGCCCATCTTCGTATAATATTCCTTGGCCCATGCTTGGGACCCATGCCTCTAAATTTAGGGTACTAACCCCTAAACTTGGCGGCCTTCTATGGAAGAAGGGGCCAACCTATGGGCCACATTTCACACAAAGAGCCCCACTTTGCCATTTGGCCAATGGCCTTTTCATCCTTTCTCTTGGAGAGATCTTGAAATGTGAACACCACTAGTGAGAGTGTCAGATAAATTTGGCAGCCTCTGAATTTAGCAGAGCCAAAAAACCTCACTAAATCTAGTGAAGAGGCAAATGGGGGTGCCTCAAAAGGAGCATCACCTGTCATGGTTAACTCTTGAAGTTGGTGTCCCATAATCGATCCTTTTTTTATGGGGGTGCAGCCAAAATTTAGAGGCTTGGACAAATATAACTTCTTATTTGTCCTCATGTGTTCATCTATTGTTTGGTAAATTCAATTTACTCAGTTTGGAGGCACATTGGGAAAATGTTTTTACTTGAAAAAATGATAGTGGGTAGGGGTGGCGATGGGCCCGGTCGGCCCAATCCTAAAAAACTAGGGCCTACAACACATAATGTAGCCCACAGGTTGTCCCAAGCTCGGGCCACTAGGCAAGGTCCAACCCAGATCGGCCCGACCCGACCCCACCCTAATAGGACCAAGGGCCTCTTTGATGCGGTCCTAGCCAGTACTCCAGGGGAAGAGAACTGGGCTAGGGGCCCGGGCTTGCTTGGCCCATTGCTAGCCCTAACAATGGGGTGGTCTTATTTGCATATGGTAACTTTGAAACATAAAGCTTAGCCTATGTATGTTTCAAAAATGCTTAGCCTATGTGCTAACCATATATTAAAGGGACTGTATACTATGATACCATTCATTTTTGGTATAAGGAGGTCATAATCATTTTCAGTCATTGGATGTAAAATCCGATGGATGAAAGTGTATCGTAATATACAAGAAATTGTATTTTGGACTTCGTGCCTAATTCAATGATATATCCTCAATCACCCGATTTAAAATCTAATTGTTAATAATGATTGTGACCTCCTTGTATCAAAAGTAAAGATGGTATATACATTTCCTATATTTAGTTGTAGCAGTTAGGGATTCTCAACAAAAATCTACCAATCATATCTAATGGACAGACAAGATGTTACTATTGATAATTGTCTTCAATCCCAAATATTAAGGGATTGTTTTCCCTATTTTATAAGATTACTTTCCTATTTAATTGAGTAGTGCCTATTATTTAACATTTATGGGTAAGTCCATTAGATCAGGATAGACATATGGGTCTATAAGTAAATAAGAATAAAGTTAAGTTCCCCAATAGCAAGGACGTGATGCTCATACTTTTTCCTAACTTTTAGAAGCTTAACTTTATCCTTTTCTACTTGTAACCTCATATGTCTATCCAAACTTATATGGACTTACCCAAAAGTATTAAATAATAGGCATTACCCAATTAAATAGGAAACTTAAAAGATAAAAACATTAATACCATAAAATATGAAAAAACATTAATCCCATAAAATATGAAAAACAATCCCTTAATATTTGGAATTAAAAACAATTATCAAGAAATCTCTACCTTTGCTTGAATTCTAAAAGAGATTATCATCGATCGTCTTCTCCACACATGCCTCTACTTGTGTTTACCTTAACAACACATTAATTAAGTCCAACCATAGCTTGAATGTGACGGAACAGGCTTTGTCAGCATAGCTGCAACATTTCTGTTAATCTTGCGTAACAAGATATCACTTTCAACTATTATCTTCTAGATAAAATAGTACTTGACATCAATATGCTTCATCATTGCATTATATACCTGGTTTATTGGTCAAATGTATTACACTCTGACTATCAGAATAAATAATAGTCTCATCTTGTCGTAAGCACAAATCACTTACAATCCCTCTAAAGTCATTTGGCTTCTTTCACTGCCTCATTAACTGCAATTTATTTTGTTTCAATTGTAAACAAGTCAACCATGATTTGTAGAATCGACCTCCAACTAATTTGAGTTCCTGTTAGTGGAAATACATAACATGTAGTCCTACAATCTAAATCACAATCAACATAACCAATAACCTTATCACCAAACTTGTTATCTCTATCAAACACCAGACCGACATCTAATGTACCCTTTAGGTAACGTAAAATCTATTTTACCACATGTCAATGCTTTGTTTCTAGATTAGCCATATACTTGTCAATAACAATGATAGCATGAGAAATATTTGCACTCACATGAGACTTTCAACTACATTCGCATAGAAAACACGCAAAATATATTCCTTTTCAACATCTAAACTTGGAGATACTACTGCCGACAACCTGAAATGTGTAACAAAAGGAGTACCCATGGGCTTTGAATTTTCTATCCTGAATCTAACGATGACTTTCTCAATGTACTCATTTTGAGATAGCCACAATTTACCCAACTTTCAATCTCTCCATATTTCCATGCCCAAAATTTTTTTTATTGAATCTAAATATTTCATCTCAAGTTCTCTGGCAAGCTGGGTCTTTATTTGATTTAGGAGAAAACATCGATCGTTTTCGCCCATAAATATAACCACATCTGTAACGAACCACGTAAATTCTGGTGTCTTTTTTTTGTTATTTATTTTTTGCTTTATTTTTCTTCTTTGTTGCTAGTTTTTTGTTTTTTCTCGTATTTTATTTATCAAAAAATTAACTTGTCGAGTTTAGAGCTTCTGCGCACAATAGTTACATGCATACAATGTGCGCATGCATGTAAGATAGGGTCCCAAGCTAGGGATTTCACAATCTAAAAGATGGTCGAATGCCACCTATTGCTTAGAAGTGATATTTCTATGGAAATGGATGGTCTAGATGAGCCAGCTACTTCATACCCACATAGGTTTGGCTCGGGCCTACACCAACTTCCTCTATGTGTGGTTAAGCTCTACACCAACTTGGTAAGAAATAGACCACCTTGTTTTATTTTATTTATTTATTGTTTTGAATCTTTTACTTTATTTTTTCCTTGAGGACCTCTACTTGGACGTACTCATTATCACCCCAATATTTACAGTTCAATAAAA
>NW_006499436.1:254954-279999 GCF_000471905.2 Amborella trichopoda
CATGGAGGTTACAATCATTCCCACTCATTTTGATGTCATATTGGATGGCCTGGGGTGAGTCATAGAATCTGAGAATTTTTTTATTTTTTGAAACTTTGTGTCTATTCAATGACACTCTTACAACCACCAATTTTGAAATTTAAAGGATAATAATGATTGTGACTTCTATGTACAAAAGATAAATAGTCTCTTTGTAGACAATCCCTTATAAACTTGTATATAGTTTTACATATAAATATATCTTCTTGAAGAGTTGTTTTTACTTTATTCAAATTAATTTACTTAAAATCACATCTTTTCCCAAAAATAGCAAAAAATAGTTGGAAGTTGACAAAAAAAATCAGCAACTAAAAAATTGGATATACAATACAAGTAATACCGAATAGCTAACAAATTAATATTATGCAAAGTATATTGATTTTGGATAAGTTAGTCTTTTTTAAATAAATTAATTGTCATAAATGGGATCTAAATTTTTGGCATTTATGAGAACAATTTACGGATAAATCCTTCCACAAGTTGGATATTTTAAAAAAATCCAATAAATTTTATGTTTTACACTCAAATCCCACTTTTTGTAGTATTTTTTTTTTTAATTTTCCTAAACTACACCATAATCCCTTAAGACTTCCTCACTGGTAAGTCGTCGTAAAATGGAAAAGAGTTTACCATGAAATCCTTAAAGATTTTTCTTTATGCCGTTTGAAAAAAAAACAAAAAAAAAATCTACTATGAAAATAATATGAGAAATTAGAGTTCTATATAAAATTTTCCTTAAAACTACTTGAAAAAATAGGTAGGGTATGTCTACCCATTGAGTTACTGGAAAGAAAAAAAAAAAAAGTAATTGTAATTTCTTTCATTTATTTTTTTGGTTATCATTGAAAACAGGTAGGACATCTTCCAGCTGACTTAAGCAAGAATGAAAATGACAGCTTGTATTCAAAAAGAACAAAAGGGTCATTAAATTTTCAACAATGGAAATATGTTCATTTATGTTCGAGGATAGTCTTTATGTGCATTTTGCCCTTCTCTTAAATTACACGCGATTCCAATAATAATGCGCCTTTCAAGTGTGAAGCACAAAATTTTGTACTTCTGACCTTTTGAAGAATTAAAGAATAAAATTAAGACGATAATTTTAGAATGTACTTTACTTTTTTTTCTTTTTTTTATTTAAATAATTCAATCGGGAAGATAGGCCCCTACCCGTTTGATCAATTTTTTTTTATTTAGATAATTCAGTAAGGAAGACAGACCCCTACCCATTTAATCAGATTCAATCACACATTTTTTATATATATTAACAATGGGAATAGAGGGTAATAGGTTATGTTGAGACATTTACCCCTTAACCACTAATGCCCCGATCCTGTACATGAGCAATTTGAACCTTTTCGAGACATAGTATTCATGGTAGGAAAATGTTTTTGGCAAATCCACTTATTTAGTTCTAGGACTCAAAATACATCTCATGTAACTTCCATCCATTTCCCCCTCAAATCCATGAATTTAGAGCATATCTGGGGAATTTTAATTGATCTACAACAAAAAAGGTAAAAGATGGACTATTTTTAAAGGTCAACTTTTTTTTGTTAGGTACATGATGGTAGTTGACAAGGCAATGGACCCATGGAATTTTGAATCCAAATTCCCTGTCCACCATAAATCTTGGGTACGGGGAAGATAGGGTCACTACAATAGGTATAGCCCAAAAAGTACCTAAATCCTTCCCTCAATTATATATTCATATTCTTTCCTTTCTAAAATATAGAACTCTTGAGTGCTTTAAGCCTCATACAAAAACTATAATTTTGTTGAGGAAAAATCATCCAAAAAATAAAGCACAAAAATATATATGATGGCTATAAAATCAATTTCTACAATTGATTATGAAATTTATAGCTCAAAAAATGATACAGATATACACATACATGAATACTTATTAATTTGTAGCTTAAAAAATGGTACAAATTTTACACATTAATACTTATTAATTTGTTGCTCCAAAAATAATACAGATTTTACACATACATGAATACTTATTTTTAGAATGAAATAGACAATATAGATACTGTATTACAATATACATCATTTTTAGGACTTGAAAATCCTAATTTTTTTCACAACCATGATGTTCAAAGCCGGGATGATCAATCTAAAGGTTTTTTAGTCACCAAAACTTCAATTTTAGTTTTGAGGTGAGGCTTTATTTATTTTGATAGCATTGCAGCCGTATCAAAACATTTTCCTTTTTTTTAAATAAATGGGAGATAAAAATGAAAAAGAAGGGGCAAAATCAGCCCTTTGCCCTCCGCTATTATATATATATATACTTAACTCAAAAGTACACTCATGTGCCTTATGCACAAAAATCTACATTTCCTTCGTAGGCTTATACGTTCATATACGATCCATATACGGTTCCATACACTGCAACTTTTCTCCATACTAGAGTTTCCTAGCTCTGCAACTTTCTCCCCTTTTTCTCCCATTACATAATGGAGCAAGCATTAGGGTTTTCATCGCTGAATATCTGGGGAGCATGTACATATTCGATCGTATATTGCGGGTAAAATACCTCGTTTTTCTTGATTTCAGCTACAGTTTCTTCTTCCACTACTTTCTCTTCCTTTTTCTCCTCTTTCTTTTCTGGTTCTTTCTTCTCTGGTTCTTCCTTTTTCTGATCTTTCTCTGTGTTTTCTTCTTTCTTTGCGGGAGCTGGATCTTGCTTGACAATGACCGCATGTTTACCGGTGCGTTTGTACACGTATTCCACGAGTTTCGGAGGGTCGAATACTCCTTTTACTATAACTTGTTGGCTCTTGAGGTCTGGATCGGCCAATTCTATCCCTGAAAAAGTAGGATGGAAATGTGGGTTTAGTTGAGATTTCAGTGAATATCATTTTTTTTTTCTTTTTGTTTAGAAGGATTAAAGGGCTCAGTTGCTATAGAAAATTGATTGAATTGACTAGATTAATCAAGCATTTAGCTGACTTTAACTTCACTCAGTGGCCTGAGCATTTTAAGATCAAATTCAGAGGTTGAAGCATTATTAACAGTTCAGATTGGACATATGAGAATCCAATGAAATCAAGATTGTTCTAAGGATTCTGACTGGACTACTTGACAATTTTGGTGGAAAATTGATGCCAAGGAGTATGAATTATTCAAGATTTTGAATCATTTGAGGATTGACTTAAATGGCAGAGGTAACTATAAAAGTTATGCGACTATTACCATGAATTAATGCAATTTAAATAATGTTCAGAATCGGAAGTGGAATGAACAATTCTGCCAAGTCAGAATTCAATAATATGAGAGAGAGAGAGAGAGAGAGAGAGAGAAAAGCTAGAGAGAATCCATAAGTTAAAGATTGAAGACCGACTTTGTCCTTTTTACAAAACAGAGAGAGGGAGAAATTGCAGTCCTTTTCATGTCTCTCTTTTTTATCTCAGTAAGAAAAAAAGTAGGTTTATTTTTACCTTTCATCTTCATTATCCTCTTCCTTATCTCCTGAGCACAAGCTTCACAGTGCATGTGCACCTTTAATACCACTAATATCACAACAGGCTGCAACATTCAACAGGACCAATCAGAATATTCAATAAGAAAATATTACAAAAAAGGAACAAAAAAAAAGAACATTAAAGTTCAAACTCTCTCTTTCTTTCTCTCTCTAAAATTCAGCACTTTATAGGGGAAAAAAAGGGCAAAAGTACCTCTTCTTTCTTCACTTCTACTGGTTTTGCTACCTCTTTCTCATCAGGCTTCTTAGGCTCTTCAGGCTTTGGTATTGGAGAGATGAGCTCAACTTTTCTCCCACTTTTCCTTTGAACTCTCTCACAAACCTTCAATGGGTCTGCCTTCTTCCCCTTCACCACCACCTTATGAGTCTTTGTATCGGTCTGCACCGCTTCAACCCCTGTAGAAACCGTAGATACCATCGAAACACAGAGAAGAGAGAAACAAAAGTAACAACAAAGAGAAAGAAGCATCCAATCTCATATTGAAACTGTATATTTGAAATGGTTTTCTAGCTGCCGGCAAACTAAAATGCAGATAAAATCAAGCAACGGGTCGAAGATTTGTATCCTATACGAAAGAAAGGTTTCTGGTCCAAATTTTAAAGATTTGTATGGTGAATAGAAAACAGGAAAAAACATAAGCAAGATCAATCAAGCATAACAAATTCCAGTAGCTGAAGGAACCAGAAAATCGGACTGAAACATGCATTGGGCAAAAATAACAAAAAAAATAAACACAGGCAAATTGTGTAAAAATTGTGTAAAAATAAGAATTGGGCCTGAGATTTCTAAGATATTGTCTCTTCGAAATCATGAAAACTGTGTGTATCAGAGAGAGAGAGAGAGAGAGAGTTTAATCAAGAAAAGTCATCTCCAAGGTGAGGAAACAAATCAAAAGACGCATGCATTGGGTCTAAAACTCTATTATTTTCTGGTGATTTCAGTAACTTGAATGTAGGAAAAAACCAACATCATTCTTTAAGCCAAAACCATTTTCAGGAGACTGGAAGGCCACTAAACCAGGAGACTGGAAGACCATTAAATCAGAGTGAAAAGCACAATCACTTACCATGCAATTTAAAAGTGAAATCATTTTTAAAAATACCCAACAACCAAAAACCAGAGAGAAATCACCATTGGGTCCGCATTAAAATTCTTTTAGTAGCCACTATTAATACTCAGAAAAGAGCAAAAACACTGAATTGGATTCATTATTTTTCTCGCAAGCTTCTGATTCAAACCTTCAAATCCTTTAAGCGAGCGCCTCACTTTCCTTGCGCACCCTTCGCAATGCATGTAAACTTTCAAAATGATCTCATCCGAGACCGTTTCCTTAGCCTTCTCCTCTTCTTTCTTTGCTTCTCCTTCTTTTTTCCCTTCCTTCTTTTCCTCCTTTTCTCCTTCTTTCTTCTCCTCTGCCTTCTTCTCCTCTGCTTTCTTCTCCTCCGGTTTCTTCTCCTCTGGTTTCTTCTCCTCTGGTTTCTTCTCTTCCTGTAAAAAACAAACAACAAAGATTTCTCATCTGAAAATAATTAAATTTTCGAAAAAAAACTTCATTAATGGGTTTTCTAAGAACTAGAGCTTGATGTACCTCACCCATTTGCTCTTATGGCTTCCTTTTTTCTCTGTTTTCTGTTTTATTGCAGGGAAAATTTAGGATCTACAAATGCTGGTCTTCTCTTATGATTGTGGTATTCTTGGTGCAGAGTTAAGCTTCACTTATAACCGTTCGATCGAATCTTGTCTATAGATCTTGCGGCCTTGGTTTCTTCTCCTCTAGAGCGAGAAAATGCAGGTCCGCCATTGCCTAACGCTGGTTATGCAATCACTCGGGTTTACAATTTATTGCTCTCTTTCTATATATTCCCTTTGAATAAGCAAATTAGGGAGTACCTAATACTTGCCACTAATTACTTGTAAAATATCGTGGATACCCTATGGGTTTTTTTAAGAGCACCTCTCATTTTTAAAATGACAAAGATACCCTTCTATACAAATTTTTTTGAGTAAAAGCTTGCATATTGTAAGTATTGTAATGTTTATATACTTAGCTAATCTCATGCAGTTGAGAGAAGGTTATGATGAAGATGAGATTGTTTATATGCTTGATGTAGGTCTTCATTGTCTATCCTCAATAATGGACGGTGGATGAATCGGTCCTTCATTTTCCGCTCATGTGGAACAACTAATCCCCCTCTCCATTATTAAAAATGATAATTTGAGGGGATTCCATCGTAAAGTTGGACTGATATCGTATTTATCTGGACCACATGCTTCTCTAACACCAATGATGCAATCAATGATTAAATGGCACATAATAGATCTTTCTTTTTCTTAATGTATTTCAGGAGATCATATCGTAAAATAGACAAAAAAAAAAATTTCAAAATGGCTGGCCTAATGGAAATTACAGGTCATATGACCCAAATTGGATCTAGCCAATCTGGCTAATTAATGTTGCATGTCAGTATTTTAATTTTTCTAATAAATTCAATAAACCTGAAATTTTGGAAATACATGCGTCTGAAGAAGGCAATTCTAAAAAAGTAGGAAATAATATGCCACAAGAAACGCATGAATCGTGATGCATCATTTATTGTACATCATCGAGGCTATACTATTTCATGAGCCTAGCAGCTTAAAATCTTTATTATTTGGGATAATATACTATGAAACGATTTATCTTTCTTACACCGAGCTCACAATCGTTCTTAACCGTTAGATATCAAATTGGATGGCATATCATGAAATTTGATATTTTATTTTTAACTTTAAATTTAGTAAATGACACACTCACAACCACCTAATTTAAAATCTAATGGACACAATAATTGGAGCATCTTTTTACTAAAGTTAAATGACCGCTCATTGTACTCTCTCATAAACTGTGTTTCCTAGGAGACATTGTACATTTATTTTAGGGCATTCCAGTCATTTGTTCGGTGATAAACAAATGGAAAAAGCTTCACGTACGAGGATGCGGTTTTTATTATGTTATTTAATTATAAATAAAAAAAGAGAGAGAATATCCAAGATTTTGCAGTGTCATCGTTGGTTATGTAATTACGTATGCTCCGATCGCCAGATAGCAAACGATGCGAAGATAAACTTACACGTGTCACATTGGGTCCCACAACTTGTGGCTTAGCTGCCACGTCACCACACCAAACTGGTAAGGGGACTCTAGAGTCTACCTTTCTGATCAAGAAAACCAACTTCCATGTTCAAAGTTTCGGCTTCGGAAACGAAACTTCGGGTTCTTATCAAGATTGGTGATATCCCAATTCGCGATTAAGAAGGTCCATCTCCAATATCAAGGGATGGAAACGGACCCACACGTGATTCGAGCCCGATGGCTAGACCCGACCTAGGTCTGGGTGTTGGTCCAAAACTTGGACCTGGCGGAGTTGGGTAGGGGTCCAAGTCTAGGTCTGGGCCCCACATTTCTAAATTTATGAATTTATATTTAAATACATAGATATTTTAATTTTTAGGTTGGTCCAATAGGGTTTGGGTCTGGATCCAGATCCCACATTATATTTTCAAGTTTGGGTCCAGTGACTTCAGGTCCGGTCGGTCTGGGTCTGGCCAGGCCCCGACCTGTTGCCAACCTTATCTGCAAATAAACAGGGAACTCAAGGGGCCA
Organism: Amborella trichopoda; assembly: GCF_000471905.2. The sequence continues at coordinate 262,128 of NW_006499436.1, forward strand.
GTGGACCCGATCCAAAACAAATAAGGCTTGGGCCAACGCCAACTCGATCTGCTTTCTTTTCTTATTTTTCTTTTATTTTCTCTTAATTTGCTTTGGGCTTGGGTCAACCCTATGGGAACAAGGACCGGGCCATAATCCCAGGAGTAGGACCGGCGCCACCCTTTACTTATTTTCACCAATATATTAAAATTTTGCTTATAAGAGTTTTGGAATATCGGCTTTATTTGGCCAATCGCATATAAGTCTATCTCCAATTATTGGAATATGGACCATATTTTGGCCCATTGTTTTTGGCACAAGTTTGATTGGAATATTGGAAACTAGATATGGAAGAGTGCAATTTCAGCCATACTTGAAATTTTCACTTAATTTCCTTTTGCCAAATAGGTTACAAAAGTATACAGCACACAATAAGGAAATGACAATCCAAGTTCCTTTTTTTAGGAAATTTCCCGAATGCTCTCCAAGCATTTTATATTACAAAAATGGATTTTTCGATTTTATATGTAATTTGTATTTTACTTTTTCTATTTATTTATATATCACAAATTGTTAGGTAAGTGGATTGCCGAGATTGGAATGGGCAATTTCGCAAAACCCATCACACCAACACCTAACAAGTGGCAACATGTGAAAGTGACGCGTCACCAAAATTTCCCCCCTGAAGTTTTCAGAATGACAAAAGCGCCCTTTCTTTACCTTTGGTTTTCAAAATCAAATTGGGTAATGATCAAATAGAATGCTCCTTGTGTTCTAATTCCATTATTTTCAACATTAAAAGACATAAAAAGGCTCAATTTGTTATTATTTTGTGAAGGCATAAGAGTATTCTTTAAAAACCCCCTCTAAAATCATGATCCCAAAATAACCACCGGGCCAATAAAAACCCATGGGATCCTCTGAAGTTAAAGATCATGACATTCAACCCGCTTTTTACCTTTTACATTTCTCCAAATTATTGTGTTTACCTTTTTTTTTTTTTCTAATAACCACTTTATATAAATGGAATTTTCGATGCCTCTTTTATCTTAGGAGTTTCACAAGATGAGAGTGAGAGTTACGTATTTAAGGAAGGTTGCTAGAAAGAGAGGGAGGAAGAGGTCCATAGGTGAAGAAGAGAGAAATAGTGGGAGAACTTTTCCATGATTTAGATAACGAGGTAATTAAGAAAAAGAAATAAATGTAAATACTGTAATTTAGACAATGAAAAAAAGAGTAAAGAGAAGGTTAACATGGGATTGATGGGCATTTTATAGAACCATAGGATTATTTGCGATTATCTAAAACACATAAAGCACGAGTTCCCTAAGGGTCGTTTGGATACTTGGAAATATATTGTCAATGGAATATATTACTAGCGTAATACATTACATGCAAATGGATTGTTACTCTTTGTGTAGTACTCAGATGCAACCTAGGATACATTGCTCTTACTTGACACGGTTTAGTACGAAATTGTCTACATTGCACCTTAAATTTGCTCTTATATTACTCTTATTAGACATAGTGATTTAATATGGAATTATCTACAAATATATCATTTATCTTTTGTACGCTCAATCATTCTTGTCCTTTAAATTTCAAAATAGGTGGTTGTACTAGTGTCTTTGAATAAATGCAAAATTTCAAACAAACATTTCACTTCATGACTCACCTCAAGCCTTCCAATTTGACATCTAATATTTGATAATGATTGTGACCTCCATTCACAAAAGATAAATAGTCTCGTTGTAGACCTTCCTATTTAATATTGAAATACATATGTATAGATTGCGTGACTATACCATGCTTGTCATGCCTCAAAGAATAATAACTTAATAATGTGAATTAATATTGGTTATAATCATTGAGTGAACTATTTTAGTCACAACCTTTAAATATCGTTAATTTATAGGTTAACTAGTAAATGATGATGTATTTAAAAAAACAATTATTGTGAAGTTGTAAAGTATTTTAAAAATTAGATTGAGATATTGAAAGAGGCCAATGTGTAAGTAATTTATCACTTATTTTTCTGTATCTAAACCCTAATCCCAAGAAATCCTTTTTTTTCTAAAAGAGTAATCATTATAATTTAAATAAAATATAATTTAACAATTTTTGTCTCAATTTAAACCCTAATCCCAAAAAAATGTATTTTTTTTTAAAATATTTAATAATCATTATAATTTACCTGCACGGCTCGCTTGCAGAGAAAGCATAGCGAAGAAAGGCTCATAGACAGACAAGGGAGGCTCGAAGACAGATAAAGAAAAGAGGCTGAGTAAATAGGATTGACTATATCAAAACGGCAAAGATAGAACATTTAGTTTCCATAAATGCAGTGCCTGATGAAGAGAGAGAAAGGTCGAGGAAGCAAGGAAGATGAGAGAGAGTAGATCCGAGCAAAATGATGGGAGGAAAGAAATTGATACCATGATTTAGAAATGACCTTGAATATGGAAAAGAGGAGCTTGAGAAAGAGAGAAGTGGTAGGCTTATCAGAGGGAAAAGGGGAGCTTGAGAGGGAGAAGATGATGTACGTAGGAAAGAGGGAAAATGGTTTTTTAGATGCACACCGAAGATTATCCATCATGTGCGTAAAAGATTTGCCAGCACTCCCCCGGCACGTATTAGATTTCACGATATTTGAGAAAATATTGTGTAATATGTTTTCATTTCTTTACTAATAAATGTACCCAAACAGTGTAAATGCCATATTCCCTAATAATCTATTTCCCTGTAATATATTTTCAAGTGCCCAAACTGCCCCATAAACACGCATCACACAAGGTTTTTAGTTCAATGGCGGCCCCTTAAACACGTATAACAAGGTTTTTTCAGTTCAATGGATTTGTGGCATCGTTACGATAAACGACACTTTTGATGGTATTTCATTTATATATATTGTTTGATAAGAGTACTGTTAACACGTATGGCCATAAGGCCTATCGTGACTTTGCCTATAATTGTGGGTTGGGAAGCCTACAAATGTGGGACGAATCCTATATTTATCACATCTAACATTCACATGAGTCAACATCCATATGAACGTTGGATGAATGTCCTTAAGATCAGGGAAGATCCTTTCTCAGAGACTTGTTGGAAAAATAACCGTTAAGCCATTTTCTTCTCCCTATAAAATGAGAAGCTAGAGAGAGGAAGAACTCAACAAGAAAGAAAGATATATAAAGTTTCATATGTAAACACAAAACTCCTCTTCTCTCTCTCAAAAGGGCAAAAAAAATCTGAGCTCTGCGATCACCAACCTCACGGCATTTTCTCTAATCTTGAGTTGGTATCATACGCGCACCATCAATTTCCATTTTCACTGGAATCATAGCGTAGTTGTTATGATGATCTTGGTGCTGTTGTAATTATCACAATCTCAATTCGGCTTTTCTTTGCTATTCCTTGGGCCTGAGCCGTGAGTTCTTTCCTTGATCTTTTATTTATTTATTTATTTGTTATCATCCCTTTTGGAATGTTAACTAAATAAGAGCCATCATCGAATTTTGCTCTCTTATCATCTCTATTTTAGGAAAGTCCCACTGTGTTTACAAAACTGTAAACCTCTATTGGCAATATTACAGTGAGTTTCAGTGCATGCCACTGAATGTCAATGTTTTTTTTTTTTTTGACTTTATACTAATAGAATATCTTGTAAGCACATAAAAATCACTTGCTATTTTACTTAGAATATACCTTGCATTTTGATAAGCACGTGAAGTGAATTACTATTTTTGGACTTTATAGTCAGAATATCTTGCATTATGATAAGCACGTAAAGTCACTTGCTAATCTTGTTGTTACATAGCTAGAAACAAACGCGCCAAAACAGACGCTCTATCCACTGAGCTGAATATGAAAAGCATCCAATTAAATATTATATCCATATATGACAGACAACCAAAATTGCCATCCATATCTAGTTGTTAATAAAACATTGGATCCATACATATTTTGTTATCACTATTTTTTATATATATACTTTATACTTGTAAAAGTAAATAAGGGCTCACTAATATTTTGCTAGCATGTAAGAAAAATCGGGATCCATCCATATCTAGTTGGTAACAAACTAATATCTAGTTGGTAACGAAATATTTTTTTAAGATATTGCATGCAACAATATTTTTTTAAGATATTGAGATATTGCATGCAGCCATATTTTTTAGGATATTGCGATATTGCTTGCAGCCATATTTAAGATATTTTAAGACATTGCGTACAACCTTATTTTAAGATATTGCATGCATCCATATTTAAGATACAGAAATATATAAAACGATAGGTAGCACCTATATTTTTTGAACTAAGAAAGTCGAAAATATTTTTGGTGGGCCCAGCCTCAAGTATTAGTTGTGTGTAAGTCATTGCAACCCCAACATTAAATCGCACATATACTGCATCTCTATTAAATATTTTATGGTGGATTAATGCACTTACTGCCTTTGTGTGATTCTGCATCTCCGTTAAATATTTTATGGAGGAGTAATGCACTTATTGCCTTTGTGTGATATAGAAATTGATACGTGATATTTGTTCTTTTATATAAGGGCTCACATATCTTGATATTGCTCTTGCACCCCAAATAAATAATAAAGGGGAAATTTTGTATAGTCTTCGATAATTGTAGTACTTATTTATAGAGTTAGAAATTGCCTATTTCAATATTTTTTAAGCATCACTTAATAACTGATATTGTTTTATGAAATAACTACAACTCTCTTTGTACAAGTATTGACTACATATTAATTTTTTGGTACCTTGTCAGCTTCTTTAGAACTTAGAAAGAATTAGTTTGTTCACACAAAACTTAGCAAATGACCAGTAGAATTGTAATGGCTGAACTTTCCAAAGTTGAAAAATTGAATGAAAATAATTTTGGTATGTGGAAGAGGAAGATGAAATATCTTCTCATCCAATCTAGAATAATATATGTACTAAGAGCAGATCCACCAGAAGTTGGTGATATACCAATTGAGGAAGAAAGACAAAGGCTAGAAAGTTTTTTAGAAGATGATCTTATAGCAAAAACATATATGTTAACTTTTATGCAAGATAACCTTATTAAGGCTTTCGAGCATCATGAAACATCTAAAAAAATACTAGAGGCAATAAAAGCTAAATATGGCTCAACCTCTAAAACACACTTCCAACTGTTGTCAGAGCAATATAATTCATTTAAGATGAAGAAGAGTAATAATGTAGTGGAACATGTTAACAAGATACTCGTTATGGCTAAGGACTTAGCCATTGCTGGGAATGAAGTCTTCGAGCGCATGCGAGTTCCACTGTCTTAAATAGTCTTTCACCTTCATGTAGGATGGTAACAATTGCATTTAAGTTGAATGCAAAATCTCTTACATTAGGGGATCTACCTATGCAACTAACCTTAGAGCAAGAGCACATGAATAAAGATAAAAAGAGTAAACTCATGTTTGCTCAAGGACCTCCCAAATTTTACCAACGCAAGCCTGAGAACCAAAAATTTCAAGAGAAATTTAACAAGATGAATAATAGGTTCAAAAGCAAAATAACTTAGCCCTACGACCAATAAATTAAATATAGACTGCCAAATGCTTCTTATGTGGTTAACCAGATCACTTCAAGATTCGCTACCCACAGAATAGAAAACCACAAAATCCAAAGAATAGCGGGAATGAAAGCAAGAGGCGTGAAGTTGTTTGTATGGTCTTTGAGTACTTGTTGGCAAACCACAACTTCAAAGGATGGTGGGTCGACTCAGTCACTAATCGGTACATCGCAAGCTCAAAATGCCTCTTTAAGGACTTTAAATAAATAAAAGCTGGGAAGAAACGCATCTACATGGGGAACAACACCTATTCTGATGTATTAGGTGTAGGAACTTGTAGGTTATATGTAGGACAATCGATCTTGTATTAATTGATATATATTTTGTCCCTTATATGAGATTAAATATTGTATATGTCCATTTGTTTATAAGAAAGGGCTTTGAAGTCCACTTTCAATTATTGAAAGTAGAAAGCGTGAACAAATTTATGCGTGGGGACACTTAGTTGATAACCACAACTTATTCCTTCTTCTTCATGTAAATGAGAGAGCTGATAATAAAATTTCATCTTATTCTGGTTATATTGATTATGTAATGGTTGTTGATGCATATACTTGGCATCTTAAGCTTGGCCACATAGGAAAAAAATAAATAAATAGGTTAATAAAATGGGGTCTTATTCAAAATCTAAGTAATATGGAATTTTCAACCTGTCAGCACTACTTGTCAGGAAAACTGACTAGGAAAGCATTCAATAAAGGGGAGAGAGCTAATGAGTTCTTGATTGTGGTCCACTCAGACATTTGTGGGCCCCTCAATGTTAAACTCATAGAGGGATGTCATACTTCATCACTTTTATTAATGATTTTTTGAGATTTGGATATAATTATATAAGCCACCATAAATCAAAAGCTCTAGAAAAATTTAAAATATATAAAAATGGATGTAGAAAACCAATTGGGTATGAACATCAAAGTTCTTAAAACTGATAGGAGAGGTGAATACACATCCAAAGCTTTCAATGCTTATTGCCAAGGATATGTATTAAAAGACATACAACTATGCCTTATACACCACAGCAAAATGGAATAGCTAAAAGACATAATAGAACCCTATTAGAAATGACTAGATTCATGATGACTCGCATTAATCTACCCAATACCTTGTAGGGAGAAGCAATAGGCACATCAATGTATATTCTTAATAGTGTTCCAACTAAGGTAATATATTCTACATCTTATGAACTATGGACAGGTAGAAAACCTGATTTATCTAACTTAAAGAAGTGGGGGTCAACTGCGCATGTCCTAATTCCATATCAACAAAGAAATAAATTAGAAAACAAAACTCTAATTTGTAATTTTATAGGATACCCCGAATGATAAAAAAAGATATCGATTTTATCATAAAGATAAGGGGCTCATTGAAAATAGAGATGCTGAGTTTTTAAAATATTTTATTGAAAAAAACATATATGTAGTAGACAATGATAATCCACTTAATATCATAGATAACTTAGAACAACTACTTATAGTGGATATGGATAGCCCTAATCAAAATGATGATGTTGAAGTACCCACACACCCAATATTAAGTGGTCAAAAAAGGTCTAAAACTCCTCCATCATACATTGATGATTTATATGTCTATACGAATGAGGAGACAGATAACCTTATTGACCTAGATGAAATTCATGACCTTTTTTACTTCAATGATGCTATGAAGCCACAAAAATCTCAAGAATGACTCAATGCCATGAAAGAGAAACTTGATTCTATTGAAAAAAAAAAGTTTGGGATTTATGTGATTTACCATCAGATAGGAAACTTATAGGTTCTAAATAGATACTTAAAAAGAAATTAAAATCTGATGGATCAGTTGATAAATTTAAAGCTAAGTTAGTAGCAAAAGCTTTAAGCAAAGAAATGGAGTCGACTATGTTGATATTTATTCCTCAGTTGCAACATTTATATCTATTAGAATAATTTTGGCAATTGTTGCATACTATGACCTAGAACTTTACCAAATGGATGTAAAGACTGCATTCTTGAATGGTAAATTAAAGGAAACCATCTACATGAATCAACCTGAGGGCTTCATAATTAAAAGTCAAGAAAATAAAGTGTACAAATTAAATAAATTTTTATATAGTTTAAAACAATATTCAAGACAATGGTACTTAACATTTCATGATGTCATCCTACATATGGGATATGAAGTAAATAGATTTGACCGTTGTGTGTATGTCTTGAAGAGTGGGAATAAATTCACAATACTCTTATTATATGTAGGTGATATCCTGATAGCTGGAAATGACTTAAAAAGAATTGATAAAACTAAATCATGACTTTCTTCTTGGTTTGAGATGAAAGATATGGGAGAAGCATCTTATGTCTTAGGTATACAAATAACTAGAGATAGAAAATCAAATATGTTGTGCTTGAGTCAAGAGGGATATCTTGACTCTGTCCTCAAAAGATTTCAAATAAAAAATTGTAAACCATTGTTTACTCATGTTGAAAATGGAGTAAAGTTATCTAGGAAGGATTGTCCAGTAGAAGGACAAGAAAAGCCTAATGTTCCCTATGCATAAGCTATTGGTAGCTTAGTATATACAGTAAGATGTACAATACCAGATTTTAGTTATATCGTAAGACTTGTTAATAGATATCAAAGTAATCCACACATAGCTCATTGGAAAACAGTAAAAAGAATTTTGAAGTACATTAAGGGAACAAAGCATCTAAAATTGTGTTTTCAAGCAGATAAGCTTGAAGTTATAGGATATTCAGATGAGGATTTTGCTGGGGATAAGGATTATAGTAAGTTCATCTCAGGACATATTTTTCCCTTTGGATGGGTTGTTATTTCTTAGTTTAACAAGAAACAAGGATGTGCAGCTAGGTACACACAAGAAACATAATATATTGCATGTAGCACTGCTTGTAGTTTTGCTATCTAGATAAATTGCTTTATAGATAACTTGAAGCTGCAAATAATCGACGGATCGATCCAAATATTTTGTGACAATCAAGCTGCAATTAAATTAATTTAAAGTGGAGCAAATAGCTCTAAAGAAAGATATATAAATGTTCAATATCACTACCTTTAGGATGTAGTTGAGAAAGATGAAGTAACCGTTAGTTACTTGCCCTCATCAGATATGATCGATGATCCATTAACAAAGGGTCTAAGTGTTGAATTACTGTTTAAGCACACTAGCTTAATGAGACTTAAAAATGTGTATGTCAGTCAGTTTTCATGAGTAATAAATCCGCATTAACGTGAAATCCTCATGATGGACATTTGTTATGAGAAGCATATACGCGAAAGCATGAGAAAAACCTCATGGCAAGATTTTTTTTTAAAGATCATACTCAAAAGTGGGAGTATGCATGTGACTTATTTTACGTTCGACCGTCATGACCAAGTGGGGGATGTTAACGCGTATGACCATAAGGCCTAGCGTGACTTTGCCTACAATTGTGGGCTGGGAGGCCTACAATTGTGGGAGGAATCCTATGCTTATCATATCAAATGTTCACATGAACCAATGTCTATATGAATGTTGATGAATGTCCCTAAGATCAGAAAAGACAATTTCTCAGAGACCCGTTGGAAAGATAATCGTTAAGCCCTTTTCTTCTCCCGATAAAATGGGAAACCAGATAGAGGAAGAATACAACAAGAAAGAAAGATATACAAAGTTTCATCTGTAAACACATAACTTCCCTATCTCAATAGGGCAAGAAAAATTCGGGCTCTGCGATCACCAGCTTCACAGTATTTTTTTTATCTCGGGTTGGTATCATACACGTGCCATCAATTTCCACTTTCACTCGTCAGTGATGTATTTAGGTGATATATTTGATGAAGTAGATCAACTGATCAATAATTAAATTATCTATTTTTATTGCATATTATTTAAACTTATTTTATATGATGAACCACAAATACATGTGAAGGACTACTATACGAGCTTTAGCTTTGGAGATTGAAATTGTTACTGAGAGGTCAATTTCAGTGAAATTTCGTGAATTTTATTAACGGTGAGGTTTGCATAAGGTTGCAACCTTTAACAATCCAATTAAGGTGCACCTCTAAATTTCACCATAAATGTAATTTTGATATAAAAAATTCTTTAGGATGGTTTGAGAATTTAATTTTATCTCTAATTGTAGAATTTTAAAATTTTAAAATGGTTCAAATCAAGTAGATCTATAAACACATGAAAATCTTGAAAATGAACGGTTCAGTTAATGTGTTGACGATACACTGTTTCGTGGACTCAAAAGCTTTCTTGCTGTTAAAATTCAAGCATCTCGATGTTGAGATGATCAATTAGAGGGTTTTCCAACATCCAAACAATATTTTATTATGGACTTTTGAGGCGCATCTTTGATTCTACATTTTAAGGTTTCAACCTTATAATAACTTTTCCTTTTTATTAATGGGGAAAAGTTTATACATAGCCGAGGCTCTAAACAATCAAATTTGAGCCCACCTCAAAAATTTCACTAGAAGAGGTTGTTTTGATGCCCAAATATCTTTAAATTGATCATCTTGACATCAAGATGCATGTACATGAGAAAAAAAAATGGATTTCCAGTTTTGGAAATAGTGCATCTTATAGCTTGTTTTTGTATTGACAATTTTTAAGATTTTCAAGTTGTCATAGATCTACTGAATCTACAATATTTTTGAAGATTTAAATTTTATAATTAAATATAAAAATGTATTTTAAGGCTATCACAAATATTTTCAGTATTGAAACTACTTTTCTCGATACTATTTAAAGATAGGCTCCAATTTGATTGTTTAGAACCTCGGCTCTACGCAAACCCCACCCTTTATTAATTGCTATTGTCTTTTTCTTAATATAATATACTATATGATACATTATAATATAAGGGATTGTATACAATGAGACCAATTATCTTTGGTATAAGGAGGTCACAATTACTTATGGCCATCCGATGTGAAATTCGAGAGCTTGATAATGTCGCAAAGTTTGAAAAAAAATAAAATTAAAACTTTGAGCTTGGTCAATGGAATAAATGCAACCACCCAATTTTACATTCAATGGGCAAGATATTTGTGACCACCATGTATCAAATGTAAATGGCCTCATTGTATACTTTTTCATAATATAATATGCATAAACTATAAAATCTTATGTAAAAGGGTATGTCATTTCTTCAATATAATATAATATATGATATACTACATATATAACATAGAATATATTGTATATAATATAAATAATATGGTCAATAATCCAAGAAAATAGAGAGATTGAGGAAGATATCGCACATAGAATTAGAGCTAGGTAGATGAAGTGGAGATGTGCAATCGAAGTTTTATGCGACCACCGCATACTAATAAAGCTAAAGGAAAAATTCTATAGGACAACAAGACCAACTTTGTTTTATGGGGTAGAATGTTGGGTGGTCCAGAAACAACATACCCATAAGATGAGTGAAGCCAAGATGAGGATGATAACATGGATGAGTGACAAGACAATAAGGGATAGAATTCTAAATGAATAAATTCAGGATAACTTATGTGTGACTCCAATAGGCAAAAGATGAGAGAAATTAGACTTAGGTGGGCTTGGCATGTACAACGCAGACTCAATACAATACAGGGTAGGAGGTGTGAGTTGGTTCAAGTAGAAGGCTAAAAAAGGGCAAGGGGTAAGCCCAGAAGATATAGTTAAAATTAGTGAGAAAATAAATTGTGATATATGGCCTCATTGAGCATATAGCCATTGATAGAACAAAATGGCAGACCAGGATTCATGTAGTCGACCTCAAATAATTGAGAATAAACTTTGATGACGACGGCGGCGGCAGCAATGATGATAAATAATATAATATATAAACCATAATTTTTTATATAAAAATTCGCTCAGGGCTATCGAGACTTTATCTCTCTGTTCAATTTAGCAAAACTTTGTTGAAAATATGTTAAAATGACTACAGTGTGCTCGTGCGGGAGCACATTAAACATTAACTTGGTTATTCACTTAATATTAAATTTTAGAAGTCCTTTAGAATTACCATCTAATTATTTTTACTAATTGGAATTGAATTTTGAGTTTTTAAGCATTTAGATGTATTATTATTTAAAAACTTTGAGCACTAGAGTAGATCAGCCTTCCATTTGAATGATATGCGTCGGGCCGGATATGAACTAAAAAACAGAAAAAAAGAAAAAAAAAAATGCAGAGTCATCTTTCTCATGTTTATGTGATTATTTAAGTCATTTTTAAATAAAAAAGTATACATCTATATCCAATTAAAAATCCGAGCTCAAAAAGAAAATAAAACCCAATTTTCATTTCTTTGATTTATTCGAGTTGGACTACAAATATGAAATCCTTCAAAAAGATGCGATTAAAAGTGACACGAACAACAAAATGCATTTAACATTACAAAATTTTTGGATAAACAAAAGAAAAATTTAAAAATATTAGATTCGTCATATGAAGAAAAAGGAAAATTTTTTTACCTATGATTTCATTGATTTGGAATATTATAAACATTTCATGCAAATTGAAGAAATAAGGCTAAAAAATTAAATAAAATTGGGAAGACTCCTCACCGATTTTGATCACGATATGCGATTCTCATTAGAATCAACATTAAATCTGCCTCATATAAAACACAATATAAAATTAACCATAAAAGAAAAACATATTTTCTATTAAGTTTTTACATTACTCCTAAAATAAAAGTTTTTTCTGTGAGGAATAATTTTGTTCAAGGGCACACATACTTGCAAGACTATTAAGAGACCATGTTACTCCAACTAACTAAATATTGATAATATTAAGGAAAAGAGAGTCTATCCAGAGGCCATTATGCTGAAATATAGGCTAAATAGCTCTTCTTTAAGAAGTGGATAGAGGGTTTAGGTTTTTGGGTTGTTATATTATTATTGTTATACATGGTAAAGGAAATATGGCATTCATACAGCTGTGAGCATAGGGATACAGCAGGATCTGGCTAGGGTCGTGGTGGTAGCATCTCTATATCCAGTTGCCACATCGTGGTATCCATTCCTATCACTGACACTTCCGATTAACACCTTCAAAATATAACTCCCTAATCTATTGAAAAAATGGGTAGGGGCATGTCTTCCCCACTGAATTATAACAAAAAAAAAGGGAACAAAAAAAGAGCATAGCGATATAGCTTCAAGTCTATATGGGCTGGGGTCGTAGTGGTAGCATCTCCATACCAGTTACCACATCGTGGTATCCATTCCTATCACGTATACCCTCAATTAACACCTTCAAAATATAACTCCCTGATCTATTGAAAAAACAGATAGGGGCCAATCTTCCCCATTGAATTACCCAAAAAAAAAAAAAGTACATAGGGATATAGCTCCAAGTCTATATCGATGCTATAGGTATTTGCTTGCTATATCTCTACTATCTGATATTGTATTTTCTTCTCAATAAGAGAGATTTTCATTGTGTTGTGCACAAGAGGTAAACATAGAGGCAATTACAAAATTTAGAGTAGAAAGCAAATCAGTGTCCTTATCATGTATAAGAAATATTTAGAACACTTTGAGTGACCTAATTATTAACTTTTGTTTTTATTAAGGCCACGTAGAGACTAAACCTCACAAATACAAAGGCTCTGTTAGGTAAATTAGAAGTTTTTGTTATGTGTAAGTGTGTGTATTCATATGAACTAGTGTGCTAATATCAATATTTTCCTATAGATATATAATACACACACGTTACTTTATGAGGCACATTGCCAATATTTGTTTTTCAATATAAATTCATAGTGATTTCATGTCAGCAAGTAGCAAATGTAGTAGCTCTGAAAGCCTTCAATCTTTAATAAATTTTAATTTTTTTAGTGAATTGTCTATTTAACAAAAATTTATCATACATTAATTTATTCCTAATTGTCATTCAGTCATATATTTGAACCTGTTAAAAACAAATCTTATTTGTTATTAAGTATATTATAGTTTTGATCCTTACATCTAAGGCTATTTCAAAAAAAATTCTTCAGTATAACTGGATTATACTTATTTTCTTTGATCGCCAGATATTAGGAGGTGGTTGTTGATATAATTTCACCTATTCTACATTTATATTTATGCATTTCTAAATATCAATCAAATTTATTTATGGCTCTTGCGCATCTAATACTATATAAGTTAGCATAACTACTATCGTTTTAAGAAGTACGAAAAAAAATATCCCGGTAGGCCTATTTTTTTTGGGTGTGGTTTGTATAGAGCCAAGGCTCTAAACAGTCAAAGTAAACTACACATTCAAATAGTGTCGAGAAATGTGTTTCTAATATTGGAAATCTTTGTGATATCGTTGAAATATATTTTTATCTTTAATTATAAAATTTGAAGATTAAAAAATAGTGTAGATTGAGCAGATCTATGAAATCTTGAAATTTGACTGTCCAAAAATTCTTTACAAGATGCACTATTTCCAAAACTTTAAATTTTTTTTTTCTCATATCCACGCATCTTGATGTCGATATGATCAATTTGAGAATATTTGAGCATCAAAACAATATCTTCTAGTGAAACTTTTGAAGTGGGCTCTAATTTGATTGTTTAGAGCCTCGGCGCTATACAAACTTTTTCGGTTTTATTTTGTCACTGCAATAAAACTACAACAGTAAGAATAGAAAACAAATAGGTATATTATATTGGGTTTATTATAAATTTGGTGTGGTTTCTATGAGGTTGTAACTTTAAACAATTCAATTAAGGCGTACTTTTAAATTTGATCATAACATATAATTTTGGTATAGATTTTTTAAGATTATCAAAAAATTTATTTTCATATTGAAATATAAAATTTTAAATTAAAAAAATAGTTAAAATCATGTAGATCTATAAACATATAAAATCTTGAAAATGGATGGCCTAGATAAAGTGTTGACTAATTTTTTTTATTTTTTTTTCCTATTCATAAATCTCACATGTTAGAGGGGTTTTTAACATTAAAACAACTTTCTTTGATGGATTTTTGAGGTGCTTATGTAATTCTAGATTTTAAGGTGGCTCCCTATATAAACTTTTTCCAAAGGTACAGTTTGTATAGAACCAATGTTCTAAATAATCAAAGTAAGGTACACTTTCAAATAGTGTCGAGAAATATGGTTTCGATACTAAAAACTTTTGTGATAGCCTTAAAATATAATTTTATATTTAATTATTATATTTAATTATAAAATTTAAAGCTTAAAAAATAGTGTAGATCGAACAGATCTATTGAAACTTGAAAACCTTGAAAATTGATAGTTCAAAAATATGTTACATGATACACTATTTTCAATTTTTTTTTTTTACATGTTCATGTATCTTGATTGCCGAGATCATCAATTTGAAGATATTTGGGCATCAAAACGACCTCTTATAAAGAAATTTTTGAAGTGGGCTCTAATTTGATTGTTTAGAGCCTCGGCTCTATATAAACTTTTTCCTTATAAAATAGATAAACAAAAAACTCTCTTTTCCTCTTCACTGCTCACTCTCCCCCTGCAACTTTGAAGCCCTGACCCTGCTCGCAGCCCTCTGACACCCACTCCGGGGTACTTTGAAGCCCTCCCAGAGCGCCATAAATCTATCTCTAAAGACGCCGGCGTTTTCTAGTGTTTGCTTTTTTGTTTCTCTCTATATAATGGAGAGTGGACAGGCTAACAGTGGCGTAGAGAAAATGTCGATGCAGCTGATGATTCCATTGCTCCCCTGCATTCAATCAAGAGCCTGTGTATGTGGTGAGGAGAAAATGTGAGTAATTTTTCTTTTTTTTTTCAGTTATTGTTTTGCCCTCTTCAATTCATGGCATGTGTATGTGGCGAGGAGAAAATGTGAGTAAATTTTTTTATTTTTTTTCGTTTAGTTGTTTTGCCCTCTTCACTTCATGGCATGCTAAATGTGATTATTCAATATACCAGATCAAATAATATTCATCTTGTTGTTAACTTTCTTCTTTTTATGGCATTTTTCTGTGGGTGATCAGTAGCTTCAATTTTTTGAATTCATCTAAACGACATTAATATTTTGTGGGTTTAGTCCATGACCTGGTTCTTTTCATTTCAAGATTTTTATTCGAATTAAACTAACCAGTGCATAGTGAAAAAAAAAAAATCAAACTAATCATTGAAATCAATTATTTTCCCTATTTATGTATGATTTTCAGCCATTGTTTTCATTTCTTTTGTTATTGAAGTTTGACTACTGGTTTCATTTGTTTTGTTTCGTTTACTTCTTGGTTGAATTAAACTATACAGTGCAAAAATATTGTACCTCCGTTGCCTGTATTCAGTATTGAGATTTGACATGGAGTGCATGGATTAATTGGTATGTGGACATTTAATGGTCAAAAAAATATTTTTTTTTCTTCATTGAATTTACCTGATTTCATTATTCTTGCTTAGCAGGGGATAACCAAGCTCCTCTTAACTCGCATTCCCCATTTTTAGGAGGTATGATGACAAATCTACATTATAGACATATTGAATCTCTCTCACCTGGATAACCAAGCTCCTCTTAACTCGTATTCCAGATTTTTTACCAAGTGCTATCAAGCAACATACACCCCTATCCCAGGGACAGGCGAGTTCCAGGAGAAGCCTATTTCCAGAACAGGCATCTCCTGGTACATTGACAGGCGTTTTACGTCTCTACCTCTCTCTCTAAGTAAAATAATATATATCTTGAACCCAGGTTTACATGGGGCTTTTAGGCCTAGTTTTCGAGCCCAAAACCTCTGTCCTCCAACCATCTACTCCATCATTTTCTCTCTCCAGGTCACTTCCTCCCCCTTCCTCGTTCCATTATCTCTCACAGAGACCACAGAACTATACACCCTCTCTAAAACTAGTTAACCCAATGCCTAAAGCTTTCAAAGCTTTAGCATTTGCCCCAGATTCAGAAAGTGGGCGCTTAAAGAACGAGGTGGAAGAGAATTTGCATATTCGACGAAAGAAATTGGCAGTTTTTGTCTCAGGAGGAGGGTCCAATTTCAAATCTTTGCATGAGGCCAGCCTTCAAGGTAGAATCCATGGAGAAGTTTCAGTGGTGGTCACTGATAAACCTGGTAAACATTTGTGAACTTTCTCTTGGTTATTTCCTATTTGGTTTTCTTGCATAGTTAAAAAAAAAAAATGCAACACCATTCGCAATGAGTATTAACTTGCTCATATAAGCTCTCGTTCTTGGAATTATGGTGAACGTATTTAAAAAAATAAGAATAAATGGAGTTTCTCTTTTTCCCTCTATCTCTATCTCTCTATGTATACTAAGGCAAAAACTGTACTTTTATGAATTTTTTTTCTGAGAAGTTCTTGCCATTTTATGAAGTGGGCATAAAGTAGTTGCTATTTGTCACTTTTAAATGTGATATTTTGTTGTTTTCTTCTTGTCTTCATCTTCTCAGTATCTGAAGCTCCATCAAATTATGAATGTAGTTTTTTGCAAAAGTTTTTTTACTTACTGGCTTTTCAGTATTTGAAGCTACCACTAAGCATATAAGATTCAATTGCCAAATTATGGACGTGATTTTTCTCGCAAGTTAAATAACTCTAATGATTCTTCATGATAACTGCTGTGATTACACCGGTCTTACCTCAACTTAATAATCAATGTTAGTCCCAGATAGTGTTGCCCAACAACATAGACTGTGTCGCCTTGCGACACGCATCATGTCACTAAAACTTTTCTTACTGAAAAACTTTCCGGCGACCACAGTGAGGTCTCCTTGGCCCTAATCAGTGGTCTGGTGGAGTTTGGTGCAGAAATAATTCATATAAAAATAGAAAGATTATTTTCGACGAGAAGATGGTTGAATTCCCTTGTCCCTTATTCATTTAGTCTTAGAAGTATTGAAAATTATTGTCATGAATTTCCCAGCTGAATAGTTTAACATTTTTGGTTATGGATTTCATCTATGCCGATTGCCATAATGAATGCTTGCGTTTCTTAAGCGTCTCTAAATTTATCTTGGTGTGTTCATTTGTTGGACAATCTTTCTCTCTCTTTTCATGTGTTTTAAGTGTGAACTCTGAGCCAACAATGTGGCCCCATCACCACCATCATTGGTGAACCACACCAATGACCTCATCACGATCGTCATCACCATTGTTTTCCTTGCCACAATCCTTTTTGTTTTACCACTTCACTCTCTTATATATATATATATATCTCTCTTTTCATGTGTTTTGAGTGTGAACTCTGAGCCAACAATGTGGCCCCATCACCACCATCATTGGTGAACCACACCAATGACCTCATCACGATCGTCATCACCATTGTTTTCCTTGCCACAATCCTTTTTGTTTACCACTTCACTCT
>NW_006499436.1:280019-298116 GCF_000471905.2 Amborella trichopoda
AATAACTAAACAAATACTTGTATCATTGGTAGTCGGTCGTAAATTAGTAATACNAGGGCCGGTTCGGGTCGTCATATGTGGAGTATAGCCCGACCTGACCTACGCTACGCATTCCTTACTATATATATATATATATATATATATATTGAGATGCAACTTTGAGATACAGACAATCAAAAACAACAGAAAAAACTTAAAATTGGAGATTCAAAATGTCTCACGTTTATGGTCTTTGTTTGTACTAGTAATGAGAAAAATGACACAATCACTTTGATTCTAAAGAAATTTCATTTCTTCTAATGTGGCCTTTCTGGAATGTGGTTATGTTGATAAAAAAGTTTTATGGTATGTTTTGATATTTGTATGTTAATTGCTTAAGAATATCTGAAATATGCAAGTTAACAATTTCCTCAAAAAAAAAAAAAAATTTGAAATGTGTAATACTCATCATTTTTGCTAGTCCATATTATATGTGGAATTATGAGTTCTTGATACTTTCAAGACAAAATATAAATTTCTTTTTTGGGTAGAAATGATTAATTCAGTGCATTTGCCACCTAGTGCTATTGGATTGGTCCTTCGCATTTCATCTTGATTCTCAAGATGGCAAGTACATGTTTCTCAGTTCATGCTCTTTCATCCTCGACTCAAGCAAAATTGTTTAGACATTTCCTCGAACTGACACTTCAAAACTGAGTGTCACCCATTTATTTTCTTAAAATGATTTCTTACAGATCATGCCTTATATTGGTTTGTATGATTAGTGATTTTAACTCATCTATTTTCTTTAAATGATATGTAACAGATCATGCCTTAAATTGGTTTCTATGATTTACTTGCTTGTGAATGTGTGTGTGATTGTCGAAGTCTGTCATCATTTACTGTTTTTGTGCAAATTATATTATTGTAGGTTGTGGGGGTTCAGAATATGCAAACGAAAAGGGAATCCCAGTTGTTTGCTTTCCCAGGAGGTCATCTTTACCCACTGCGTTATCTCCATTTGATCTTATAACTCGTCTCAGGTGAATTTTTATGGACTTCCTAATCTTTATCGATTATTTCCTGAATGATAATTACACAAAAATGAAATACTATAAGTTTGACTAATGATGTTTTTGAGAATTGCCTTCTTGCTGATAATTTGGTTGTTTTATGTCCCCCATTTGATTTATTTCTACAAAGTATTTCAGCTTACCACAGTCTTGATTTGCACTCTAATGCGAAATTTTCTTATGGACTTTCTAATCTTCATCTTTGTTTCATGAATGATTATTACACAAAAATGAAGTATTTTAAAATGATTAATGATATTCCAAATACATTGCCTTCTATGTTGATAATTTTGTTGTTTTATGTCCCCCATTTTGTTGACTTATACAAATATTTTAACACTCTGCGATTCTTACGTAAGTTGCTGATTATTTAATTTTTGTGCATTTTTGTGTTTTCTTATTTGTCACCTCCTATTATAGTGTATGGCTTATTCAAGTTTCTGAGGCATTTGGGCAAATACTGTTGCAAAGCATTTTATTCAGATTCGCATCAGTCTATTACCCATCAGAAAGTGGGGGAACACATCTTAGATTAACTGCATCTCATCGAGCAGGCTGCTGTCCAATATTTCTCTCAGCTCGTTTTCACTCCAACCTGGCCAAGACCTGAAATGGCAGACCTCTTCCTTTTCAACAATTACCCGTGAAATTGCAGCCTCTCTTGAAAGACCCTTTCCTGACGACGAGGTGCTTGGGGCTATTAGGGACCTTAAAAATGATTGGGCTCCCGGACCTGATAACTTTCCCGTTGCCCTCTTCAAATCCTTTTGGGACACTTTGAAACCTGATATCATGGCCTTCTTTGACAAATTCCATTCCCTGGCCACAATCCATAAGGCTATGAATGGCACCTTCATAGCTTTGATTCCTAAAATTGACCAACCAGAAGAACTCAAAAAGATTTCATACCTATTAGCCTGATCAATAGCGCCTACAAAATCCTTTCAAAGGTCCTAGCTTCTCGGCTTAAGTCGGTCCTCAGTTGGGTCATCTCCCCTTCCCAAGGGGCTTTCGTGAAGGATTGTTGGATCCTTGATGGGGCCTTAATTGCCCATAAATGTATCCATTCTCGGTTAATTCCTAAAACTTCTGGTCTGGTTATTAAACTAGACTAGGAGAAAGCTTACAACCATATTGATTGGAGAATCCTAGACGAAACCCTCTCTAGAATGGGCTTTGGGGCCGTATGGCAAAAAAGGATCCAAGAGTGCATCTCCAAACCCCAGTTCTCGGTCCTCATAAATGGCACTTCCAAGGGTTACTTCCAAGCTTCACGCAGGCTCCGCGAAGGGGACCTCCTATCACCTTTGCTCTTCGTGATAGCTGCTGAGGTATTCATGACTCCATCTCTCGTATGTACAGTGCAGGTTTTTTCTCGTGCTTTCACATTGGAAGGTTGGGCCCCTCAATCTCCCACCTCCAATATGCCGACGACACTGTCCTTTTTTGTAATGCCACCCAATAAGAAGTCGATTTCTTACGGCTATTTCTCCAATGCTTTGAGATGGCATCAAAATTTGGATCTAATTTCGAGAAAACCAAGATGATGGGTATTTGTTTAGACCAGGCCCTTGTCCAAAGCTTAGCCGATCGATGGGGATGTGCTGTTGAAGAATTGCCCTCCACTTACCTCGGTCTTCCACTTTTTTCCCTTGGCCTACTGAGAATTCAGCACTGGAATCCCATTATCGACAAATTCGAAAGGCGACTGGCTACTTGGAAAGGGCGATTCTCATCTCCAGCACCAGAGTGACTCTCATAAAGGCCACTCTCTCAAATATTCCCCTTTTTTTCATGTCCCTCTTCTATATGCCAGCAGCAGCTATTGCTACTCTGGAAAAGCTCATGTGGCCATCTAGGTTGTAGGTGTTTTTCGTAGAGCACTCTAACGCTTTTCTATTTTCACCTATTAGATGATTGATTCAGGGACATATGACCACATGATAGACAGCTCTGTTGGGTTCATTGCATTTTGTCCCTATTGTGGTGAATTATTTGCATTACTAATTGCTAGGTTTACTTCTGCAGCTAAAGGTTTTGGATAGAATGCACATCTCCCTTGTTTTGCAGTTTCTTCATTTTTATTTATGCTCAGCTTTACCTATTTACCTTTTGTCGGCGACTTTGCCATGCTACCTCCGTAAATTACATAGCCCTTTGTGGATTATGAGCGACGCATGGTAAGAATGTGCTAGGGTAGGGTGGCTTGTCAAAGGTTTCTGAAAACAATTTTGTTAACTTGCCCTATCAAGCACTAAATCTTACATGTGCACTGCACCCCCCTTTTTTCTTCTGAAGGCCGCAAACAAGAGAAAAGAAATACAAAAGAAAACCGAAACATTAGGATAGCTATCAACCCTCATACAACACAGTCCATGAATGTGGGTGGCATGACCATGGTGACACAGGATTCAAGAGTCTTGACAGAGCACCTTCCAATAAAACCCTTGTATGTCCCTGGTCTTACATGTGTCTGCCGTGAAATTTTGACACATGAAATTGGACAGAAAGAAGCAATATCTTGGGCAAAGAAATGTTGTTGCCACCTCCACATCTAGGTGTTCCAGAAAAATTGAATCTGCAAAAAACATCAGCAAACTGGAGTTGCCTAAGGTCATCTCCTAAGACCTTGTACACCCTGCCCCGTCTTGTGGGATCAATTGTATAGCAGGCTAATTTAGTTTTCTTTTCTCCATTTGGGCAAGTTTTAGAGTCTAGGTGTGACTGGTTTCAAGATTTATCTCTCTTTCTAATTGGATCTCTCAAACATGGAGAACTCAGTGAAACCCTAACCTAGCTTGCACGCCTCATACCTCGTCACTCTCTCTCTCACTCTCTCTCTCTCTTCTGTGTGTGTGTGTGTGTGGAACTCTCTTTAACCCAAAACCCTTTCTCTACATCTCAAGACCCTCACATGACCTTGCCTTAAGCCCCTCCACATATTCCCTAGTCTCTCTACTAGGATGGAAAAACATAGACCCAATAAAGGGGTGGGGTACCCTTCATATAAAGATTTATGGGGGTAAAGAAGAAATAAAAGTGAATTAGCCTTCTAACTCTACTAGGAGATTTATGGTGTTAGAGGGATGATCTCAGTGATCCATCCCTTGGCCAGCTATCATAGATCCAGGTTGGATCTTGCTCCAATTCCAACCACTCTTCTAATTCTATTAGGGGTTCATTAGAGCATTCCTAGGAAACTTCTACTTCTAATTGGATTCTTATGACTAACTCTAGTTAGAAGTAAATCGTCCAGAATTCTAATCTTTGCACCTTGAAACTTTGTGTTACAAATATTTCCAAAAACATCTTGCACTAGTTAACCACTTTGACCTGTTTTGAACTCTTCTCACTAGGAAACCTCGCATGGTACCTGCCCTCCTCGGAATTTTGGTGGGGCTCATGTCATTGATCAGCCACTTGGCACCCCTGTCCAGTCCTGTCACATCGATAAAAAAGTCAAAGCATGTGGGCCCCACTTGGACAAAAATGTGTCCAAGTTTGGCCTTACATAGTTTGTACAATTCCTTTTGAATTGTTCCTTAGTAAATCAAACAATAAATCCTAAAGGTCCTTATAATTAAAATGGATTTTTTATTAAAAAATAACCTTTGTTTTAATAAATTCACTACTCTATATGTAGGTGGTTAAATACAGGAAATAAAGACACATTTATTTTCCTTTAAAAACCTTTGGAAACCTTCTTTATAAAGGGTTGTTATAGTGTCCACAACATACGGATGCTTAAAGGTGCACATCTATCTTTCAATGATTGAGATTGAACCATGCTCATTCAAGAGCCAATAATGAATGTTGTTTTTTATTTTTAATTTTATTTGAAAATGATATTAATATGAAATTTTTGTTTTAGGTTCATTTTTATAAGTAAGATTAAATAAAAATAATAAAAATATTTTGAATAAAAAATAGTGACGAAAATTAATTTAGGAGTATTTTGTTTATTATTTATTTAAAATATTTTTAGTCACTTTTTTTCTGTTATATTTATAAAAATGCACCTACACTTTAAAATTCTGATTAGTATCTTATTTAAGTCAAATATATATATATATATGTATGTATGTAAGACTGGATATGGCCATATCAAATAGCACCCTTCCATCTGTCTACATGATGTGGACCGGATACTTTTTCCTGTAGAAAACCTTGGAAGAATGAGCTAGCAATGGAACTAAATGCTCTACAAGCTATCAACAACTACCCTATGACCCATCCTAGACCTCAAAACTATCCCGATGAATCCATGATCCACAAGTCTCCCATGCAAGGGGCTTATGATTAGCCTATCAAAGCTGGCCAAGGCATAGTAGTGCCTCAGTCGAGCCACATATTCCTGGTGCAATTTTCCTTAAGGACAAGTTCATCAGCCAAATAGACCGAACAGTGCACAGGAGCGTCTAGGTTCCCTCGTTTGCTTCACGGGTAGTCCTCTCTCAAGTACATGCATGTACCAATCCATCATTTGTCATTTAGAAGACTAAATATTTAGATGTTGTCTTGGAAAATCTCGTGAGTTTATTTTCTAATTTCTATTATTACTACAAGATTTTTTAGCTGTCTGAAAAATATATCAGAAGTTGATTCTGTTTGCCTGATGTGCTTGTTCGGTTACTTAGCCAAATATTTTGATTTATTATACTTTTTATTCATATCTGTCGGGCATACTGATACATGCAACCACATTCATTGCTTTACAACACTACTCTTCCATGAGTCTAGTCACTTTTTTATTTTGCGGCCATCGTACTTCTATTAGTGATGACTTGTTTCTTTCTTTTTTTATGAGAGAGAGAGAGAGACAGAGAGAGAGAGTTCACAATGGCACGGAGGTGTTCTTCTCGTTTTCCTTCTTGGGCAGTTCATAAGCAATGCTGCAGTAATATGCCCTTCCACTCTTTACCTCTTCCACATATAAATACAAAAGCCTGTAAATCCAGTGGAAACCCCCAATCTGTCATTAAAGCTCTAGCATATCAAAGGCATTCATCACTAGATCAAGAGGAGAAAAGGAACTCAGAGATAATGAATTCATGAATTGTGATAAATCTGTTAAATCTACCATTTATGGGGCTCCTTCTGATCGTTGGATTTGAGGACCAGATCCAAATGAGAAAAAGGAAGTCAGAGGTCATACATTTGAGAATAAGGAAACAGTGACAACAACTGCTTATTCTGGACTCTCAGATCAAAAGTTTTCTATTGGAATTGCCATTACTATGACTTTCTAGCATGTTTCTCCTCAAAAGGTATTTCTAGCTTACGCCTGGCTGGGCCATGAGCTTCTATGGCTCTGGCTGAAAGCGACCAGTGAGATTGGAGAAACTGGGATGTGAGAGATGGTTGTAAGGAATGTAGGAGAGAGAGGTGCCTGGTATGCTGGTTTAGATTTGATAGAGATGTGCAAGGAGAAAGCATGTGAAAAGGAAGATGGTGCGAGGAAGATGGTGTGAGAGTTGATAAGGCACCCCAATAGTTTTGAACAAAAACGCTTGTTGTCAAAAAAGTTACTGTCCTTGGACTTGAATTTTTTGAAATCTGTTTTTGGGCTGAAAAGGGTGTCGCATTTGGTCGATATTTGCTCCTTTTGTCAATTGTATAGCATATATAAATAGAAATATGAATTGAGTGTAGGTCGTAGAACTCAAAATGTTGTCTATGGTGGACAGCAACTTTTGATTGAACTTGTAGTTAAAAATTAGTGGGGCATATTTCACAAGAATACGGACACTGTTTCCTGCACCTGTGCACCTAGAAAGGGAAAAAAACTGGCCACGTTGGATGCAATGTCACTGTCCAATATGAAAATTTTGTTATGTTCGCATGTGGATGCTTAAATTTATATTTTAAATAGATAGTTTGTCCAAAGCCCAAATTTTTTAGACACTTATTTGTTGGTCCTTTTCTTTTGTCAAATTCGTTGCCTTCTAGAGTTAGTAGTGCATCTTTTAAACTGCTGGAACTCTTTTTTGTTGATCTTTTTTTTGTAGCTTGACTCCATTTGTTGCTGTGCCGTTCTTTATTTTTTGGATGTCCTATTTTACATTAACTTCATTGGTAATCTTGTTTGTTTATTTTCTCTGTTTTACTTCACTAGGGAATTCCAGGTTGACTTTCTTCTCCTTGCTGGTTTTTTAAAGCTTGTGCCTGTTGAGCTGGTTCAAGCATATCCAAGATCCATATTGAACATACACCCGTCTCTTCTTCCATCTTTTGGTGGCAAAGGATATTATGGTTTGAAGGTGCACAAAGCTGTTATTGCATCTGGAGCCAGGTATTTAAAGTTGTTTTTTCTTGTTATTAATCAAGATGATGGTCTTGGGAACTGCTATAGTGCAATGGTTAGAGCCTCTTTCGTGCATTAAGTCCTTCAAATTTTTCCAAGAGATCTTCAACATATTTTTCAAGAGATCTTCAACAATCTCTTTGAGAATGATCGGGAATTCTGCATTTTTGACATTTATATCGACAATCTTTTGATTCATTCCCTGATTTTTTGCAACTAAAACAATGAGATGCATTTTTACCTTTTCCATTTGGATTTCTTTGGCTGTTGTAGTTATTTCTTCCTCTACCTCTTCCTTGGCCACCGGAAAATTTTTGTTTTCCATGACCTCTTTTAGAACTCTTTCTTTATTTTTTTTAATATTTTTCTTTTCTGAAACTATTGCTTTTGATTGAAAAGCTTGTTTTATATTCTGATTTGAGAATCTACTCATTCTTTTCTTATGTTCTTCAAGAGACCCACTCAATTCTTGTAATGAAATTTAGATAAATCTTTGGATTCTTCTATGGCAGCTACAACATGGTCAAACTTTACGGGGCAAGGTTTTCAAAAAAGTTTAAACAAATTTTTTTTTTTATCAAGAATGACATCTCCATAACTTTTAATATGATTTACTACTCCAACAACTAGAAAAGAAGATCTGAATTGATTCACTATCTTTCATCATCTATCAAATTCTGTATATAAATATTGGAATTTTATAGAAATCACTTTTTCAAATCCCTGAAATTCATTTATTAATCCCATGCTTATATTGATTTTGAAGCAATTTTAATTCGTGGAAAAATAGATTTACTTACCTCTTAATGGAAGAAGAGAAGAGATTTTGCTTCTGTCTTTTTATTCTCCTTGTTATCCTTACGCTTTGCCTGCGACCATGATTCGAGTGTTACTACATCTTCTGGCTCTGGATAGCCTTCTTCTACTATATCCCACAAACCTTGTGAGATAAAAAGTGTCCTCATTTGGATACTTTATGAATAATAGTCATCTCCATCTAAAATGGGTATTAGGTGGGTATAATTCACACTAGAAGTAGATGCCATAGAAACGTTTCGCTAAAAGGGACTTTAGGAGCACAAATCTGGCTTTGATACCAAAATTTGTTGGGGGAAATAGCAAAGGATGGAAGAAAAAGTTGAAGAAGCAACAATAGTCACTGAAGAAATTTTTGCTATTTCATTGAAACAATAAAAATAATTGAGAGGACAAGCAAATAGTATGGTTTCAGGACCACACCTTTCTTTTTGAGGTTTTGTCCGCCACCGTTCTTTACACTTCTCTCCTACCTTTTTTCTTAACATGTGCTTCTATTTATAGACTCATGCACCAACATTCTACATCGTTCTTGCGTTCTTTTTCCTCCAAGTAATGAGCTTCAATAGTCAACTATTATGGGCTTCAACAATCTTTTACTATGTTCCTTGAAGGACCATTCTATTAGTCTTAAGTGGTGGCTTCAAATATGACAGCTTAAGAGAGTTCTAAAAAGGGATTGGAAATGATGGGAGAGAGAGTCGGTGAGAGAGTTATAAATTAATCATTCCCCCTAAACATAATTATCAAAAAAAAAAAAAAATTCCCCCTAAACTTGTAACTCTCATAATATCTTTGAACTGAATGAATTTGTCTGTAGAAATTGCTTTTGTGAATATATCCACATGATACTCATTTGTGTTGATGAACTTGGGTTCTATTTTTCTTTTTTCTGTCATCTCTCTGATGAAATGATGCCGAATTTCTATGTACTTCAATCCGGAATGAAATATTACATTTTTCGCCATTGCAATTTCTGACGTGTTGTCATAGAAATTGTTGTGGGGGAATTTTACTTTTGCTGGAAATTTGATAAAGTTCTTCTGAGCCAAATTGCTTCACATGCTGCACTTGTTGCTGAAATATATTCGGCTTTACCTGATAACAGAGCCAATGTATTTTGCTTCCTTGATGACTACGGTATCGTCTTTGTATATAGGTAAAATACATAGCTGGAAGTGCTTTCCGATCATCAATTAAATATGTCTAATCACTATCAGAAAATCCAACAAGATTAATATTATTTTTAGAAACATATTTTATACCGTGTTTCTTTGTGCTTTGGATATATCTAAAAATCTTTTTTGCTGCTGCAAAATACAATTTACGAGGTTCATTTATGAACCTGGAACAAATGCTGACTGCAGCACAATGTTTGACCATACTATTTGATAACAACTCAAGTCAAGATCGGTGATGGTAAACCTCAAAATGTTGAAGGAAATGGAGTAATTGTAGTAAAAATAGAGGGTGATAATCCTAAATTCATTTATGATGTTCTTTTTGTTTCCAACTTGACTCAAAATCTTTTAAGTGTTGGTCAATTGATATAAATGGTTACTCAATCAATTTCGATAGGGTTGAACGTTTTACTTTTGATAAGAAGAATAAACAAATAATAGTCAAGGTGAAAATGATCCCAAATAAGGTATTTCCCTTGGTCATGCCTTTATGTGAGAATTATGCCTTGAGTTATGAAAATTTTAATGAATCTTATCTGTGGCATTTAAATTTCAGAAATTTGAAATTGATGAAACAAAAAGGCTTTATATTGGCTAAAACAAGCTCCACGAGCTTGGAATAGTAAAATTGATGAACATTTTCGGTAAAATGGATTTGAAAGGTGCCCAAGTGACCTTCACTATACGTAAAACAGAGAAGTAAAAATTCCTTCATAATTGTATGCCTTTATGTGGATGATTTAATTTATAATGGCACAAACCCAAAAATGGTTGTAATGATGAAAAAACTATGAAATGACCGATTTGGGGATCATGAAATATTTTCTTGGAATCCAAGTAAAGCAGTCAGATGTAGAAAGTTTTCTTTCAAGAAAAATCTGTTGAAGATCTCCTAAAAAAATTTAAAATGTCAAATTGCATGCAGTGAGTTCTCTAATGGGAGTGAATGAAAAACTCTCTAAAAATGATAGTGCAGAAAAAATTAATGCATCGATTTATTGAAGCTTGGTTGTTTCCTAGATTAATCTAATCTAACACAAGGTCAGATATTGTGCATGCAGTTCCATGCTCATGAATGAACCAAGTAAACTGCATTTTGTAGCAGCAAAAGGGATTTTGAGATATATCCAGGGAACAAGGAAACACAAATATCAAATATATTTATGAAAATAATACTAATGTTATTGGATTTTCTGATAGTGTTTGGTGAGGTTTTATTGATGATCGGAAAAACACTTTTGACTATGTATTCTGTTTAAGAACAAAAGTTATTTCTTGGTCATCAAGGAAGCAAAATTTTGTGGCTCTGTTGTTAGTAGAAACCAAATATATTTCAGCAACAAGTGCAACATGTGAAGCAGTTTGGCTTTGAAGAATTCTATCGTATTTGCAGTAAAAGCAGAATCCGTTCACAATAATTTTTTGTGACAACATATTAGCAATTGCCATGACTAAGAATCTAGTATTCTATTCCAGATCGAAGCAAATAGAAATTCGGCTTCACTTCTTCTGAGAGCTAACAGAAAAAAGGGAAATAGAACTGAAGTTTATTAACACAAATGAGTAGCTTGCATATATTTTCTCAAAAACAATTTCTACAGATAAATTTATTTAGTTCATAGATATTATGAGAGTTACGAATTAAGGGGAGATGTTAAAAAAATAAATTGTAATTTTCACCAACTCTCTCTCTCCCATCATTGTCAATCTTTCTCTAGAAGTCCCTCCTAAGCCGTTATATTTGAAGTTACCACCTAAGGCTAATAGAATGGTCCTTCGAGCAACACGGTCGAAGGTTGTTGAAGCCTACAATAGTTGACTAGTGAAGCTTATTACTTGGAGAAAGAATGTGAGAGCCATGTGGAACGTTGGTGCATGAGTCTATAAATAGGTGCATTAATTAAGAAAATAGGGGGGAGAGAAATGTAAAAAGGAAAGGAGGTGTAGAAAACCTTAAAAAGAAGGTGTGGTCCCCGAAGATCATACTATTTGCTTCTAATTTCAGTTATTTTTATTATGTTAGAAGAAATTACAAAGGCTCATAGAAAAGTTGAAGAGGAAGCCGTTTTTTTTCAAAGTAATTCCACTATTTCACTGAAATAGTATAAAAGAGGGATTACATATGAATAATGTGGACTGAGGGTACACACTCTTTTTACAATGGTTGCACAACTATTGCTTTATCTCATTTACAATTTTACCTCCCTCACTTGATAAGATTCTCTCTCACTCTTTGCATGGGTTTTCGCTTTTTTTTTTCATTCCTATACAACGTTGTAGTGATGATCTATTTATAGGTTTTTTATACCGCCTTTTTATATTTTTCTAGTGTGCCTTCATCTTGATATAAGAAGTTTCATCTTTCTTCTATTGTGGGTTTATATGGTTTTCTTTTGGAATACAATTTCATAGTAAAAAATGATGGCTTTTCAATAGAGTTAGAAGAGTGTGTGCTGTATGATGATGTCATTGATGAGTGTATGGTGTATGATGATATCATTGTTGATGAGAGAGTCGGTGAGAGAGTTGCAAATTATTTTTTATCATCCCCTATTAATTTGTAATTCTCATAATATCTTTGAACTGAATAAATTTGTCTTTTAGAAATTGCATTTATGAATATATTTGCAAGTTGCTCATTTGTGTTGTTGAACTTCGGTTCTATTTCTCATTTTTTTGTCATCTCTCTTATGAAGTGAAGTCGAATTTCTATGTGCTTCGATCTGGAATGGAATACTAGATTCTTAGTCATGGCAATTGCTGGCATGTTGTCATAGAAAATTGTTGTGGAGGAATTATGCTTTTGTTGGAAATATGATAGAATTCTTCTAAGCCAAACTGCTTCACATGCTGCACTTGTTGCTGAAATATATCTGGCTTCTGCTGACGATGGAGTCATAATATTTTGCTTCCTTAATGAACAAGATATGAATTTTGTTTCTAGGCAGAATACATAGTCGGAAGTGCTCTTCCAATCATCAATAGAACCTGCCCAATCACTATAGAAAAATCCAACAACTTTAGTATCATTTTCATAATTATCTTTGATATCGTGTTGCCTCGTTCTCTGGATATATCTCAACTTTTTTTTGCTACTGCAAAATTCAGTTTACTTGGTTCATTCATGAACCTGGAACAAATATTGGTTACATGCACAACATCTGGTCTTGTAGTTAGATAAATCAAGGAAACAACCAAGCTTCGATAAGTCGATGCATTAATTTTTTCTGCATCATCATTTTTGGGGAGTTTTTCATTCACTCTCCATTGGAGTATTCATTGGCTTTCAATTTGACATCCTGAATTTTTTCAAGCGATCAACATAATTTTCTTGAGAGAAATTTCTCCTTCCAACAGTTTTACTTGGACTCCAAGAAAGAATCTCATGATCCCCAAATTGATCATTTCATGTTCTTTGAGCATTGCTGTCTTGAATTCTTCAATCGTTTTTGGGTTTGTACCAATATAAATCAAATCATCTGCGTAGAGGCCTACAATTAAGAAGGAATTTCACTTCCCTTTTTAACATATAGTGAAGGTTCACTTGAGCTTCTTTCAAAACAATTTTGGTGAAAATAATTGAAGGTTCACTTGAGCTTCTTTCAAAACCATTTTGGCGAAAATACTTATTAACTTTGTTGTTCCAAGCTCGTGGAGCTTGTTTTAGCTCATATAAAGCCTTTTTAAGTTCATAAACTTTTTTTTCTTTTCCTTTTTCAACAAAACCCAATGGTTGTTCAATATATACTTCTTCCTCAAGCTCTCTATTCAAAAATGCAGATTTCACATCCAATTTAAAAATTGGAATTTTTAGTTGTGCAACTATGGCCAAAACAGTTCGAGTAGATTCCATGCTTGCAACGGGGGCATAAGTTTCATTGAAATCAATTCCAGGTTGTTCTGAATAGCCTTTTGCCACCACTCGAGCTTTTTGTATTGTTGAATGGAAATTTCTTCATTTTTTTTTTTTTGTAAATCCATTTCAGTTTTATTATTTCTTTCCCTTTTGGGCGTTCAACCAGTTTCTATGTATTATTTTTCTTTATCACTATAATAATTTCATTCATTGAATTTACTTAAGTTTTCTCATTAGTTGCTTCTTCAAAAAAATTTTGTTCACAAGAAAAGAATGCATCACATGATTCATAAATTTCATAAAGAGATACTACTTTTCTGGGAGGTTCTTCTGATTTTGAAGAACTTGGGCTTGGACTATTCTGTCTTGGACTTGAAGAGCTTGGGCTTGAATTATCAACCTCTAAAAATATTTAGTCTTGGCCAGTTTTTTCATTTCAATCCCATTCACTTTTCTCATATAAAATAACATGTGGAAATTTCTAATTCCTTTACTTTTGGGTTAAAAAGATGATAAGCTTTAGAAACCTCACTGTATCTAATGACAATATATTTTTCGCCTTTTTCATCAAACTTTTCTATGCCATGGGAAGTATTTTTTTATAAACAGCAGCATTTATAGCTTCAGCCCAGAAATTATTAAGAAGGTTCTTACCTTTTAACATACTTCAAGCCATTTCGACTATTGTTCTATTTCTTCTCTCTGCTATTCCATTTTTCTCTGCTATTCCATTTTTCTGTGGAGCATATGCTGCTGTTAATTCTCTCTGCTATTCCATTATTAGGAAAGAACTTTGGTTTTATATAGACACTACCCCTAAACGCATTACAACTTGGAAACAATGAAAACAACCCAAGAGATATGGGTCGTAGATCTCGAATGATCTTCAATTTAAGCTTTATCACGTCGAACAGGCATTCAGGTTTATACTTTCAGAACGGGCTCTGCATGAAGTCTTGTTGCCTCCATTTCTCTTTGGTATTATGGTAGTTTTGAATGGTCAACATTAGTTTTCTGGTGTAATGATGCTGCTGATGCTCTCTCTCTCTCTCATGTTCATGTGAATATAGACATACATATATGTACATAGGCCACCATGTATAGACACACAGACAATCACTGGGAAGTGGTATCTATAGGATTTTAACCCAACTAAGATGGTGGGTGCGATCCTTCAAAACCTATTTGTGGGCATTTCATATTATACAGTTCCTGGATGTCTACCATTCACTAAAGGAGGTAGGTGTGGGGCTATCCTACTCCTATGGGACCTACATATATTTTTTCCCAATCATACCTTCACTTTTTCCATTTTATGTTACGAGTTTTTGAAACATTTATGTATCCTTTGTCATATGCATTTCTCACACTTTTGGTGGATTGCTGTTGTGATGTTTCTTATACCAAAGAAAGCCCCCATATCATCTTAAATTATTTTTCTTTCACATGTGTAAAATTTCAAGAATTTAGGCATGGAATTTCCTCGTTTGTAGTTTTCTTTTCTGAAACTAAATGAAGATTAAAAGTTTCCTTTTCAGAATCCTATTTGATTATACTATTTTTGTACCTGCAACAGATATTCTGGTCCAACTATACACTTTGTAGATGAACATTTTGATACAGGCCGTATCCTTGCTCAGAGGGTTGTACCTGTGTTGGCAAAGGATACCCCAGAGGAATTAGCTGCTAGGGTTCTTCATGAGGTATGAAGCTCATTATTTCTTTCATGTTCCATGTATGATGTTGAAGGCTACAAGCAGCCCTGTCTCTTTTGTGGTACTTTCTTGATAAATTATAAGTCCATTAAAGAAAAAGATTAATTCTTTGAAAATGCATTTTGGATATGAAATAATTCCTTTGTTCTTTTGGATGGCATCCTATGAGTACCTTTTAGACTTCTCATTTTTAACATGACTATATATTTTTTTTCTTTTTGACCATCCACATGGCCTAAAATTCATTCAAGAATATATCTGTTTCCATTGTTCAAAAAGAAACTAAAACAACTTTCTCCATAATAACTTCCCAGTTTTGTTTGAAATTTTTGGCTACTCAGTTGACTCTGGAAAAATGTCAACCGCTTTTGTTGAAGAAAAATTCATGGTTTATCATGCTACAATGGATTGGTCTTTTTGACATATCAACTCCTAGCCTTTTGTAGGCTGTTACTGAACTTTTGTATCCTTTTGTTCTTTTGGATGGCATCCCATGAATACCTTTTGGACCTCTCATTTTAACATGACTGGATTTTTTTTCTTTTTGATAATTCACATGGCCTAAAATTCATCCAAGAAAATATCTGTTTCGAATGTTAAAAACTAAAATAAAACCACTTTCTCCATAATAACTTCCTAGTTTTTTGTTGAAAATTTTGGCGACTCAGTTGACTGGAAAAATGTCAGCAGCTTTGGTTAATGAAGAAAACTTGCATGGTTTATCATGCTACTAGTGATATGTTATGTGCATAACATGGAACTAGATTTCAAAAACCAAAATATGCTATGTGCATATTAGTGAACTAGATTTCAAAAACCAAAATATGCTATGTGCATATTAGTGAACTAGATTTCAAAAACCAAAATATGCTATGTGCATATTAGTGAACTAGATTTCAAAAACCAAAATATGCTATGTGCATAACATGGAAACACACTCAAAAGGAATAAGATGGAATCATGGCCAACCATGGCATGACCAATTGATATCTATTTCATTATTTTGGGTTCATGGTTTAGCATTGAAATGGTTGACATTCTATGCACAGGAGCATCAACTGTATGTGGAAGTGGTCGAGGCATTGTGTGAAGAACGCATAGTTTGGAGGAATGATGGAGTGCCTCTCATACGCATCAAAGGCAGACAGGATGAGTATTGGTGACCGAGGCTGTTGAATGTGGCTATTTTTTGTCAGGTTTAAGGAGGCTAATTTTTGTTTTGCTTTCCATCCCACAGACGAGCTACCTACCCATAAAGTTACTTTTTCAAGGGTTGTGTACTATTTGTTATTTTCCTTTTGGTATTATATCACAAATTCTCATCCAATGTTTGTCATACGGCAACGATGTCACTTGACCCTGTAAATGGGGTCCTTTTTTGTATACCCCTTACTCTTAATACAAGTTATCTTCTCTCAATTTTTTTTTTTCTTTTTTCTTTTTTTTTCATACAGCATGAACCTGCATGAAATGCATCATAATTTGGGCATTCTCCAAGGAGCGGGATTTGGTGAAATAGATGTGTTTGTGAAGATGTATACTGCTTGTAGCTGAGAAATGAGCTTATGAAGCTTTACTATTCTGTAGGATTGGCTTTTGTTCTTTTCCTGCTTAGATGGAGGGCTAAGAAGGCCTCCTCTCAAAGACGCCATAAGACATAAGTAAGATGTGACACTAGAAGAGTTAGAATTCTAACTTTCTGTCGGGACCTTTTAAAATAAAAAGAATTTATAGAGGTTTATGTAAGGTGTCAAGCTTGTACTATATAGGTATGGTGCACTGAAAAAATCCTTTAGGCGATAGTGTTCCGATGTTGGAAAGCCATCTCGGCCTCGAGATGCATGGACATGAAAAAAAAAAGAATTTCAAGTATTGAAAACAATGCACCCTTTAATAAGTTATATAGACCATTTATTTTTAAAATTTTCAAATTTTTATAGATTTATTTGATTTATATTATTTTTAAAATTTCAAATTTTATAACTAAGGATGAATTTAGATTTTCCAAGCAAGATTTTCAACATTGGAACTACATCCCCACATTGCTTTACTTCTACAGTATAAGAGGGGGTTTATAAAACCTCACCCTTTAAATACTGAGAAAAATCACTCATAAGCCCCTTACAAAATCATTAAAGCAGTCAAATTATTCGATGTTCCTCCTTAAAAATATATTAAACCTTGAGTCAAATTTTAGCAATACAAAACTGCCAAATGAAAGCCTCGGAACTCATTTTTTTCATCAGACCCTTGTTTGTTTTCTGAATCCGTATCAACCAAGAATATTCATGTTATTTGAGTTGGGCCACTTATAAATTATCGAAATGCCCCGGTTTGTTTAGGATTCTCTATTCGAAAGGCCAATTTAATTATTTTTAAGTGCAATGAAACTTAAAAAGTAAGGGTGCAGTTGGCATATGGATGCATATGTAGCTGTAGAGGTAAGGTGCACCTTCAAATTTTAGCATGGTATATAATTTTGATGCAAAATGTTCTTAGGATTATCTCAAAATTTATTTTTATATTTAATTATAAAAGTTTAAATTTAAAAAATAGTTAAAATCAAGTAGATCTATAAACATATAAACTTTTTGAAATTAGACGGTGTAGATAATATGTTTTAAAATGTACTATTTCTGAGACTTGAAAGCTCTCGATGTCGAGATGATCAATCAAAGGTTTTTTCAAGATTAAAACTATATTTTTCGATGGATTTTTGAGGTGCATCCGTAGTTCTACATTATAAGGTTGCATCCTTATATAAATTTTTTCCAAAAAGTAATTGTATGAGATTGACAAACTTTAGTGAGTTTGTAAGGTTGTTTGACCATTTATGTATATTTTTGCTTGAATAATGATAAGACAAAAATTAAAGTTTTATTTTATTTTTATCAAAAACTAAATATTTTTATTTTAAATGAGAATATGTTTTGTTTTAATCAGTGTTTTAAAAAACGCCGAGTCGAACCGGACTCGCCCGGTTCGACTCGAAAATCGTGAAAAGGGGACCGGATAGCTTAAAAAATCGGAAATCGTCCGGTTCTAGAGAGAACCGGAAGATTCTGTACAGTGAATGCCGATTCACTGTACGGAATCGGCGAGTCCGAACAGTGAATCAGCGAGTCCGTACGGAAATTTTTTTTTTTGTTTTTTGTTTGTAACCCATGATAGAT
>NW_006499436.1:299390-316948 GCF_000471905.2 Amborella trichopoda
TGGCCGATTCGTCGATCCAGATCGGTTTTTTAGAAGCTCGATCCGGGTCACCGATCCGTTTTTTAAACCATTGGTTTTAATGATGTGAAACTCGAAAGTACCAGAAGTTTGGATTAGGAGCGTGAGCGATTGCATTAGGCCTAGTTTTGACAAAGTTAGTTTTCAATATGATATTTATCGAATTAATATTTGTTTTAGTGTTGGAGTAATTTGAGGCTAAACCTTACGCACGAACACCATTCCAAAACTTTAGAGAAGCAGATTTAATACTAATAAAATATTTATTTTTAAATTAATTTGCAAAAACAATTTTATTTGTTTTATACATCAACGTCGTATACATATTCATCCCCCATATATAACATCCGAAAAGTCATCGTCATAGCGAAAAGCATCCATCCCATATTTCTCAATGGCAAAAGAGTTTTCCAATATCAATCAACCCATGTCCAAAGTTTTGGAGATAATTGAATTAGAAAAATAACTGGTAGTTCCATTGATACAGCTAATAGTAAATGTTTGAGCAAGCCATGATTCCCAAACCAGATAACTAATTTGGATGGGAATCGATTGAGACTCAGCCAATTTTAGGATGTTATGGGTCCCGACTAGTTCCCCCCATACCCCCACC
Organism: Amborella trichopoda; assembly: GCF_000471905.2. The sequence continues at coordinate 300,022 of NW_006499436.1, forward strand.
ACCACCGATTTAAACTGATCCGGACCAATCCAAATCATCGATAACACCGATGCAACATGGATTTTTGGGATGAACACTCCATTCCATCTATCCAAGTTTTGAAACACTGGCTAGCACCAAGAAATAATTCAATTTCATGTGTAAGATTGTAAAAGAGTCAATTTCATATGCAAGTTAAGGAATGTAATATTTTTTAAAAAAAAAGTGATTGCAAAAAGAAATGAAAATCTATGAAGAGAATTTTCATCACTTTAGACGACGTTTAGTTATCTGGAAAGAGGTATCTTGGGAAGATGGGTGTTTGCCGATTGGATAACATGGTAAGAGACGTAAAAGATGCATGTATGTTGTTTGGATTGTGAGGATGGCGTGTTTCGTAGGTATATTAATAATTATTTAAAGAGAAATGCTAGTGTAGGCTAGTGGACCTCCAACTATATATGAGTTCAATGGTAAAGATTGAATCTAGGTCGATCTGATAAATACGATTTCATTTCGTATTTGAATTTTAGTTTTTTTCTACAAATTCAAATCATGTGAAATTTTAGGTGTCTATTCTTCTCATCAATGTGTATCTAATAAAAATATTTAAAAAAATAATTTGTAAGATATAAAATGATCAAAATACTCCTGAAAAGTTTTGAGGTCATTTTGGTTAATTTAATTCTCACAATTTTTTTTTTTATATATATTTTATTGGATTCTCCTATTTTTAAATAACACATGCCCAAAATCTAAAATGAGTTGGATTTATAGAAAAAAAAATTAAAATTAAAATACGAAATACAATCGTGATCATTGGATATTCAATCTGGGCTGTTGGGCTCATATATAGTTGTAGACCCACTAGCCTACACTAGCAGTTCCCTGACTTAAATTATATATAATTATTTATCATTATTATATATAATTATTTATCATTATTATCATAGCTTTTTCTTAAACTATTTAGAATCAGCTACACGAATTCTAGTCCATCATTATGCTCTATTGATGCCTATACCCTCAATGAGACCATAAGTCCCTATATCTTTTCGCACTACTTCCAACCAATGCCTTTTAGGCTACCTTGTCTTAGCCTTCCACTTGAATTAACTCAAACCACCTAACAACTATTATATATAATTATCACATATAATTAAGGAAAAAGTCTATGTAGAGCCGAGGCTCTAAACAATCAAAGTAAACGCACCTTCAAATAGTGTTGAGAAATGTGGTTTCAATACTGAAAATCTTTGCGATAGTTATAGTTCCATCTTTAATTATAAAATTTAAAGCTTAAAAAATAGTGTTGATCAAGCAGATCTATGAAAACTTGAAAATCTTGAAAATTGACAGTCCAAAAATGCATTACAAGATGCACTATTTCCAAAACTTCAAATCTATTTTTTTCTCATGTCCATGCATCGTCATGTCAAGATGATCAATTTGAGGATATTTGGGCATCAAAATAACCTTTTTTAACAAAATTTTTTAGGTGGGCTCTAATTTGATTGTTTAGAGCCTCGGCTCTATATAAACTTTTCCTTTATTGTTTCACAAATGTGTGTGTGGAAGCCACAAACTATGAATTCTACTCTTGGAGTCCTATCACTGTCACATATGGGAGGTAAAGACGAAGCTCTAAATTCACATTATGGCATCACATTAGGGACCGATTTGTAGCAGTAAACATATGAAGAAAAGAGGTTGCTGCGTGGATAAAATTAGACCAACTGATGTGCAAGTCAATGAAGCATAACAAGGCTTAAGGAAGCATGAGGAGGGTATATAAAAATAAGGGATTGTATACAAACGAGACCATTCACTTTTTGGTAGTACTTCTAATCATCCCAAGTATAATTTAATAGCATAAGTGTATTACAAAGTTCGAAAAAAAAAAAATTTTAACATTGAGCTTGATCAATAGAACAAATGCTTTCACGTCTAATGATCAAGATTAATATTGACCACCTTATTTCAAAGGTAAATATTACTTTTTCTAAAAGTAAAGAGTAGGCTCCATCAAATAAACTATATGCACTTTTGTAGCATGTTACAACAACTTTTTTGAAGGCTAGATGATAGGTTTGAGCATGGAGATGATGGATAGGGAAGTTGGTGAAGTTAGTGGACCATGGGGAGGTCTTTTGTCCTTAGTATGAGCCATGATTACTCTCTCTCTAGGAGTACCAACCTTCTCTCTCATCTCTCATGACCACTCTAGGTGAGGCATGCCATCTCTCTCTTTCTTATACAAAAATGGTTTTTTATTTATTTTTATTGTTTTTTAGGACATTGAAATTAAAATTTGGATTTATGTTGGATTTTTAGTTTTCTTTAAAGGTATTTATGTTTTTTTTAGTTGTAGAGACTTGATGAGCAAAATTGAAACTTTATTTTTTTAAAAAAAATAAAAGAGTTAGGATTTATGATAGGATATTTTAGAGAATAAGTTAGGTTTTAGGATTGTTATCTTTTTATAAATATATAGTGAGAGTTTATTGGACTCGCCTAAAGATCTTGAGAGAAGGTATAATCTCGCATTATTTACTTTTATCTGTTGCTTATTTATTTTATACCTAGTCCCTATATTAAAGTAGTATAAGAGTTTTACAAGATCCATGCATTACAATGCAACCAAAACCCACTCCAGCAATCAATGATAAATTGCCACAAATTATAAAAGATATGGAGTACGAGAGTATAAATAGCCTAAATCAATCAATGGATGGTATTCGAGTAGATATTAGCATAATGCACCGGTAATTGCAATAGTTGAAAAACACCATTCGCGAAAAAGAGGATGCTCGCAATCATATAGATTTGATACTAACTTTCACCTTAGCCTCCACAATAGATTTGATTGTCGACCCTATATGCAATAAGCAAATTGTGATGCAAAAGCACGATTTGAATAACATTTACATAATCTTGATATCAAGGTTGATCTTCCATAATTACATGAGGTGCAAAAAAAAAAATCAACATTATGATTAACATCAAGATTACATAGGTGAATCTTGGGACTTCATCATCATCATTGGAAAGACAATTAGAGGATATGATGAATTCAACAAGCTTGAGGTTGAGCTTCTCCCAACCCCAAGAAAATGATACAAATATGGTATTCAGTTTTATTGTATCTTTTCTTTAAGAGATTGAAATTTAAGTTTAGAGTTCTTGGAGGTTTTTAGGCTTTTTTATGAATATTTATGTCTTTTTTAGTTGTAGAGAATTGATGGGTAAAGATATAACTTTATTTTTTTAAAAGATAAATAGTTGAGATCTAATCAGGATTTCGTAGGGAAAAAGATAGGTTTAAGGGTTATTTTTTTTTATAAATATATAACTCTTGGATCCCAAAAGATCGACGGAAGAGAATAAGATTATATTTTGTGTCTTATGAAGAGATCTTTTTAAAATGGGCTTCCTAAGAAGTAAAATTTCTCATCTTTTATTTTTATTTGTTAGTTTAGTTATTTATTTTATCCCTATTCCTATGTCACTCTCCCTCTCTCTGTAAATTAGCATGGTATCAGTGCATGAAATAGGATGATCTCAAGTGAGGGATTGGTCCCCTATACATTTAAGGCTATCCATCCTCTTGGAATGCTATGAGGTGAAATAGGCTTGATCTTAGCCATCTATTATTCTATTGGTTATTATATTCAAGGCTGGAAATTAACATCATTATCCTTTGGCTAAATATGATCCTGAATTTCCCTCCAATTTTGAATTCAAGTTTACCCACCAATGAACGTGGTCATAACTGAGACTGAATATCAAATTCAAATTATCAAAGACTTAATTGCCAATCATCATATAACAATTTTGTGAGAGAAAATGTGTAGATAGGGGCATGCCCCTGAGCGTGAAATATTTCTTTCTATTTTAAAATTTAAATTTAATACTTACTCTCAATAGTATATAGGATTTAAGAAGAGCGTGCCAAGTAACATGCAGGTGGATATTTCTATTCCCACAAGCCTTAGAATTTAGATTACAATATCCAACTTTATGTCCTTTCTAGAAAGATCCCTTAAATTAGGGCTACCAACAACATCTCACATAAAAAGCCTCATCAAACACCATATAAGTAATACTCCCCCATGTGGACCACGTCATCCACATGTGGAGTGTGTGGACCCCACACGAGGTCCAAGCATGCACATGTGTGGGACCCTGTTGGCCATTAAGCCATTATGCATAAGACCCACATGGGTATTTTAATTTATTTTATTTTTTTATAAAATTGTCGTAAACAAAATTATAAAATTTCACAAAAATTATCAAGTGTGAGTTTTCAGTATTCTTTACTAATAAAGTACTTTGGGCAATTGGAAAATTCATGAACGAAAATTAAGAATTTTCTGATTTGAAACAAATGCATAATACCAAGACACTCCGCTTTTGCTCATCCCATAATCCACAATCATAATCTCAAACAAACCCAACAGACCCATGACCCACAGTCTCAAGTATGGCCCTAAGTTTGGTTCATCAAAGCTTATTAATAGATGGAAAAATCCCAATATTCAAGTAGATTACGAGTGTATCCTCATTGGACAAGTAGCACCGACCCCATTATGCGGGTACAAGGGTTCCTCTCCCAAGCACATGTGTATGGTCCCTATTCCATGGATCAACTGAAAGGGTGGCTTCCCAAAACCGGCTATATTCCCACTTTATGTGGATTAGCTAGTGATGAGGTTCGGGCCCTTGTTCTAACAAGCCCAAACACACAAGTCCATGAACATAAACCACAATCTATGTGCATATCATACCATATAAAATCACATGCCCTGGCTAAAACACTTCTAATGGACCACCGCAGACCTCAACCGAGGGATAACCTCTAATTTCATTGGTAAAATGTTGCTCCAAGCCCATGCCTTGAAAAGGATCCAAGGTTTTAGGGACTTTTTAGACACCAATAGCGGACCGCAGACCATAAAGCCTGGTGAGTAACTCGGATTACATATTCCAACTTGAGTTAACATACAGTGTCAAGGCTTTGAAAGGTCACATAAATCCAACAAAAGTTTATGCATACCACTCTATGCATAAAACAAGTTAACTGCATTTGCTTTATCTTACTCAAGGTCAATCATGAACTCAATGTTTTTGGAAATCACCTCGTCGAAGGTACTCATCCTTTGGCTGAGGCAAGTAACTTGGTTGAGAGCAAGTTGACGCAATTGTATAACAAATATCCAAAAATAAATTTTAAAAAAAGTAAAAAAAAAGGATAAATTTCTAAAAAATTGTTAAAAATAAGAAGAAAGAACATACTAAAGAAGATGTAAAAATATATAAAAGATGGATTATTGAAAATCTGGATTTATACCTTGAATATTTCATAAAAACTAAAAAAAGAAAAATAAGAAAGTTTCTTAATGATCTTAAAAACTAACAAAATCTTCTAAAGAGATTTCTAACCCATATACTTGTGCTCTCCAACCAACTCCAATTGGTTGGGAAAGGACTTTGACGATGATGATGATACTTGTGTTTTCTAATTTTTTATATTTTTTTATCTATACTATACTACATTATTAAGCAACACTTAAGACGTGGACACATGGTGGAAGAATAAAAAGGGATCCATCCGTATAGAGGTTTTAGGACACACGACCTTCAAAAAAAAAAAAAAAGACTTTAGGGCACCTGATGTCTCTTTTGGATATCTCTCCCTACTTTAGGAGAAGAGATGATTTTGAGCAAGTTCTATGGGTTATTTGTTATAATTTTGGAAATGTTTTTCCTATCTAGATTCCATTCCAGATAAGTAAGAAAAGTTATGGTATTTTCCTCCAATCCGGCTTCTAAGAGCATTGCTCTCTACACCTATAAACTTTATATTAAGAGATTCTCTGTTTTTTTCTTCTTTTTTTTTTTTTTCTGCATTTTGATATTAGGAAACTCTCTCTCGGCAAGATGAATCTCTCTCTCTCTCTAATCTTGCTCATTTAGTTTCATTTTAAATCAAATAAAAACATATTATGTTTTATTTGAAATTATTCAATATTTGGGATTGAATTATATTTGATTTTTACATATTAACAATGGATTAATTTGAAATTATTTAATATTTGGGACTGAATTATTTTTGTTTTAAAATTTATTAATTCTTTACATATTCATGATATCAACGGTAGAGATTATATTCCTGAAGAATTAGTCCAAAATCCATCTCAAAAATAGGTTTTTAAGAGGGGACTCATTTCTACATATGAGTCCTTGGACTCATAGAAACCACATCCTTTATTACGATCTAATTTTATAACAAATTCTGCTAAAGATAATTATTCCACCAAATTCTTGAGAATTTATAATTCCTTTGAAGTTCGCAACAAGAATTTTAGAAAAGCAATGCCTGTGTATATTTAAGAATATTGATTTTCTTAATATGAAGGGATATTCAATAAATAGTAAATAAATTATATGTAATATATTAATATAATTATCAATCGAATCATAATAATAAATAAGTAATTATCACCATTATTCATTTAATTATAATGAAATATATAATAAAATTAATAATGTTAATAAATGTCTACAATTATTTATTGAGAATTCATTCTCATATGCCCCTATAGTAGCGCTATTTATGTAGGAGTTTTCACGCTCCTTAAAAAAATTAATAGAATATTTATACTTTAAATATAATTTTATCATTATTATACTGCCACGGTTATTTATAGCTAATATTTATGTTTATTAAAATTTTAGAATTTTAGAAAATAATTGTATTTGTTTTTACTACAGAGATAGAGAAATTTATAAAATTTTAGAATGTTAAAAAATAATTTTATTTGTTTTTACTACAGAGATAGAAATTTAGTTTTGTTTCTTTGGCATTTGTCAATAGATGTATATATTGTGGTGTAGTTTTTATATTTTTATTAGGAATTTTTTTATCCTTTCAATTGATTTTTTAGAATTTTTTTTTTAAATTTTTTACTATTTCTTATGCTTTTGAAATTTAGGAGTCACCTTCAGTGTTCATACTTTTCCAGAAGAATTTTAGAGTATGCCTAGATATTTTTCATAATTATCCGATTCTCCATTATTTATCTCTTGCTTTACCACTTTTTCCTAGCTTGCATTTTAAGTCATATGGTTTTTTTTTCTTTTTTTTTTTGATCTTTCTGCTTTTTCTCGCTAAGTTAATATAGTGTATTTTTCATAGAAAATAAAATGTCACTTCTTTCTTTTTTTTTGGCTAAATTCATGACGAGGAATTCTTTAACACTTAAAAGTATATTTTAACACTTTTAAATTTTTCATGTGTTCTTCATGTGAATAACATAACCTATGTCATTTAAATATTATTTGACTAAATTCGTGACAAGGAATTGTTTTCCTTATTGTATTATTTTCTATTTAATACTTAAAAGTATTTTATAAGTGTTATTTGGCCATTACTACATGCATTGCTTACATTTTTACGTGCAAAGCACCTATACACCACTAGTTTTTTTAAAGTGTTATTTGCCCGCTGGGGCAAGGCCAAGTCTTCTAACGCGCCATTTACGTATATTCCTATCCATATTTCATTCTGTTTGTGTTTTTTTCTCTTGCATTCCACGAGGATGTTATTTCAAATTTTCTATGATCAACCGTGACTTAAAACCCTGATTATTGGGGAGGATAGTTCACCCACAGATTCATGTTTCATTGTTGGATTGCGATCTAGAACGATCCAAATCAGTGATCTTCAAAAATTTTAAAAATAAAATTAAAAAATTAAAATAGGGCTTCAAGAAAACATTATATAGAGAGAGAGAATGACCGGTGATATTTTGTCTTCTTACCGAGTTAGAGGGGGATAAAATAATTCTAATAGGATTAGAATATATTATATAAAAAGTAATTCCCAAACCATTTGATTTTGTATATGATTCAATATATCAACTATCAAACAACTTATTACAACTTATTAAGAACACAAGACAGTAAATTAGAAATGTTTCAAAATCTCCGGCTCTTCAAGGATGCCCTCAACGACTAGGGTATATGTGCGACTCACTCAGATCATGAGCTAAAAAAAACTAACGATTTTTCCAATAGCAATGAATAGAATGGAAGAATTCCATGCACTCTCTAAAAATATCTATCATCTATCTTTATTGCTTATGGATTTGTGGTTTCCATTGGTGCAAATCCAATCACGTTCATATAAGATTATAAACAATTCCACCTCGGTAGTAAAGGGGTATCCATTAAGCAAGGGAACTGGTTTTTTTCAAAAAAGAAAAGATTATGTTATTAACTGATGCAAAAGTGGACTAACAAGGTCAGCTACCTTGACAATTTTCAAAATTAAATGTCATCACTATGTGGATAGATTTTATTGTAAAAAGACCTTTAATTAGAAAGTTGATGGGTAAAGCCAAATAGTATGAATTGCATGAGTTATCAATAACATTGATTAAATGAGAGGGGCTCTGGTGTATAGAAAGGGCATCACCGTTGAATAAGTAATCAAATAAACGAATATATATATATATATATATATAGAGAGAGAGAAAGAAGGTCTTCCCAATGCCTATAGGTGAAAATGAACAGTGATTTCGCCTATGTTCATCACCGTCCAAAGTTTATTGTACGATCACGGTTGTCTATTAATATTTCGATTTTAATTTTTTTTTACAAATCAAAATGATCTGAAATTTGGAGCGCGTGTACATCTTAGTGAGCCACATCTAATAAAAATATAAAAAACTAATTAAAAAATATAAAGTGACCAAAATACCTCGATAAATTTACAGGGGTATTTTGATCAATTAATTTATGTTTTTCAAATTATTTGTTTTATATTTTATTAGGTTATCCTATTTTTGATGAATAAACACTCCAAATTTCAAATCACTTCAATTTATAGAAAAAAAAAATGAAAATTGAAGTACTATTGGACAATTGTACCCGGGCGATGAACTTTAGACAATGATGATCATAGGCAGAATCACTGTTCATTTTCGCCTATAAGCGTTGTGCAGTGTTTTTCATATATATATATATATATATATATATATATATATATATTGAAAAATCAAGCTAATAAACATCAACAGCTATAATAAATAGTAATAGAGGTGGAATCTCGCCGTCAGATCTTCATCATGTGGTTCAGAATGCATATTACTATTTTAATTTTAGTTTTTTTTTTTATATAAATCTGATTAAGATAAAATTTTGCATATGTATACCTAACACTATTGCGTACCATATAAAAATATAAAAAAATTATTTTCAATAATTTAAAATGATCAAATTGCCTCCTATCATTTTTCAAGGGTATTTCGATCATCTTATATTTTGAAAAATATTTTTTAATTGTGTGCCATATCTTTCAATATACATGTCTAAAATTTCATTATGATTCGATTTTAAAAAAAAAATATTAAAATTCATATATCAATATATATTCTAAACCACATTACGAAGATATGACGACTCTCATTTCACCTATATTATTATTCATGCTGCGAGCTATCGGAACAATATATAGAGTCAATCTTGACCGATTCCCATCTAAATCGATCAGAAATCCCCAATTTCTAAAAACACTGCTTTGAAGTATACCTTTTGCCCGCTCTCTCTCTCTCGCTCTTTCCATTTTGAATCTGCAAAAGATTTAAGTTTCACCACCAAATGCCACCAACTCTTGAGGTTCTTAAGCCCCTGCAACTCATCATTATCTTTCACTTTCAATTAACTTCCTTTTTTTCTAAAACCATTATTCCATAGGTGAACATCACCGTTTGTCAACAACGCACCATTAACTTCTTTCACCTGCCCACTTAAATGACCTGCCAACTGTTCATTTCCCATCTACCCATCTTGCATAGCCTCCAATGCCTTAAACACTCTTTACTTCCCTTTTAACAACCCCCTCTCTCTCTCTCTCTCTCTCTACTTTTAACAGAAACCCATACTTGTCCTTCATCTCTCTCTACTTTAACAACAAACCCATCCTCCATATTTGAAACCAGGCAAGATGGTGACGACTGAAAACCTTCTCTTCCCTCTCTTCTTCACATTCATCTTCTTCTCTCTTCCATCTCTCTCTATTTCAGCTTCCAATGATACCGCAAAATGTGAAGCTGAGGTCAACAACCTGATGCCATGCCTGCCCTATACTCAAAAGAGCGACCCCTCCCCTACTAAAGAGTGTTGCACCAAGCTCACAGATGTGGAGGAGAGGTCAGTCCTGTGCTTGTGCTACTTGCTCAGGCTCATTGTCAATGGCGACCGCACCGTGAAGAGTTTGAATCTTGATCTCACTCGAACCCTTCAACTCCCTACTGTTTGCAAGATTAATGCCAATGTCACCCAATGCCCAAGTAAGTTTTTGTGCTCTTACTTTTTTAGTAACTAACTATATCAACAAAATATAGCCTCTCATAAAAAAGGCTATAAAAAAAATAAAAAAATAAAGCAAATAATATAGTCAGAAAGCAATGAAATACTGCTGATTAGCTTAATTTATTCGTATAGTCATGTATCAAAATCTTGGCAAGTTGTTTTGCCTGGTCTATAACAGCAAGACTCGGGGACGGGAGTCGCCTCATGTCTGAGCTGAGTAACTCGGGTAGAGTTTGAGTTACTCAGCTCGAGTTGGGACGGTCCTGGCAAGCTAAAAAGTCTTAAAAAATAACGATATATAAAATGGAAAAAGTTTATATAGAGCTTAGGTTCTAAACAATCAAATTAGAACCCACCTCCAAATTTTCACTAGAAGAGGTTGTTTTGATACTCAAATATCATCATATTGATCATCTCAATATCAATAGTACATCTTATAACGCATTTATTGACCGTCAATTTTCAAGCGACACTGTCTTTTAAGCTTTGAATTTTATAAATAAATATGAGGATATAATTTAAGACTATCATAAATTTTTTCACTATTGAAACCATATTTCTCGACACTATTTAAAGATGGGCTCTAATTTGATTGTTTAGAGCCTCAGCTTTATACAAACCGCACCCATATAAAAATCCAAAAAATTAGGAAAGCATGTTAGAAGAAAAATTAGACAAAACACATGTACATGAGGTTACAAAAGTAGTGAAAAAAGTAATGAGAAAAACGGATTTTGGAAAAACAATTTGTAACTGGTGTATTTTTAGAAATAATATAAATAGAAGGAAAATTGAAAAATAAGTATTAATGGTCAAAGCACTTTCATTTTCAAATCTTTGCCAAAATAGTAGAAACTATAAAAATAAATTTTACTTTTTAGATTTTTTATAGTTTTTAAATCTTTTTGAAGATTCCAAAGTCGGACTACCCAACTCGGGGTACTAGGATTACTTGGGTGAGTCCGAGTTGGCTCGTCCGAGTTTTTGCACACTGGTTTGGGCTATGGAGTTTAAAAATTGTGAAAAATATGTCTTTCTGAATATAGGATTGTAAAAGTCTAGCAAGATTTCTTATTTAAGAAGAAAATAAAAAGTCTGTCTTAATTAGCATCAATCGATTCTTCCTCTTTATCCTTTTGTTCTTGGTATAAGTTTTAACGAAAGCTAAAGTTTTGATTTAAGAATATCACAAGTTTTTTTCCTTTAAAAAAAAAAAATTACCTTATATAATTAAGGGAAAATATCTCGATAGGTTTTAAAAATTATCTTAGGACATAAAAATTGTGGATTTTATTTCTTCCAACTTTCTACTTTAAACATGTTTTCTTAGGCCAAACAATTTTAATAAAATATGCATTTTCTAAAAGTCATCGACCCAAAATTCTCCCTTTCTCTCTCCCCGCCCCCTTCTCTCTCTCTCGGTCTTTCCCATTTCTAACTTCTCACTCTCTCTCTCTCGTCCCGTTCTCTCTCCCCGCCCCTCTCTCCCTCCGTCTTTCCCATCTCTAACTCTTCACTCTCTCTCGTTTCCCTATCTCTTCACGTTTCCATCTTTCTTCTCACTCTCTATCCTCCCAAATACACAGTAGGTAGATAGAGAGAGAAAGAAAGATGTTTGGATAAACACATGAAAAGAAAGAGGTGTTTGGTGATGAGAAGTTACGGGTAGAAAAGAGATATGTTTGGATAAACAAAGGGATGCTTGGATAAACACAAGAGGAAATAGATACTTAGTGATGAGAGGTTATCAGGAAGAGAAAGAAATGTGTTTGGATAAACACAGGAGGAGAGAGAGTGAAACACTCAATAAAAAAGAAAAAGAGAGAAGATTGGGTATATAAATGAAAAGAAAATAAGCATATCTTTCTCACGTATGTTTAGGTTAAAAAATAGATTTGAAGTGATCAAAGGATTGGAAGATATTTTTTGAAATTATAGATTTATTAGTAAATAAAATTTAGAAATAATAGATATGAAGATATTATCTCTGTAATTAATTTGTTTCATGAGAAAAATAGAACACAGTTTCTTATAGATTTTACATCAAAGGTACATGCATTTCCACTCCATGATGAATGGTGGATAGAAACTAAGCTAGCTGTATGTATTTGTGACCCCAAGCTCATTTAATATCACCAGTCATCTGCACCTCTTTCACTTTCTCAAATAATGGGTGTTCAAGGGAGCCCGCAAGAAAATAATATGAGCCGGGGGACTCATAAAAACTCGGTCCTTTTAATCGGCCTACCTTCGTACCCTTTAGAGCTGACATCATTAATGTGAAGTTAGGAGAGCTCTCTCTCTTTCATGTTTACACAATGCTGCTCTAATTCCACGTGGGATTGTATGGGATTGTACGTTATGAGACTATTTATCTTTGTTATTATTGGATATTGTCTGGATATTGCGTGCTCGAAAAAGTTAAAAAATTTATATAAGTGCAAGGCTCTAAACAATTAAAGCCCAGTTCAAAATTTTATTAAAAGAGGTTTGTTCGATGCTCAAAAATTTGTAAATTAATCAACTCAACTTCAAGATATATGGACAGGAAAAAAAATTGATTTCAAATCTTATAAATAGTGCATTTTGCAATGTATTTTTTGGACAGTCAAGTTTCAAGATTTTCAAGTCTCGGTAGATATGCTCGACCTACATTAGATTTTCAATACTGAAACAACACCTTTCGATACTATTTGACCGTTCACCTTACTTTGATTTTTTAAAAAGATTACAATCACTCTTCCAATGAGGGTAAAGACCTTTCTAAAGGGTTTTACAAAAAGGCAAGTGTAGCCTGGTCCATTTTGACCATTTAAAGAACATATCATCACCGTTCAAACAATGGGTTTTACGGTGTTGGGCGAAGTGGGACATCCAAGTCATTAATGATACTTTCAGTGAACCCTCTTCGTACCTATGGGGATGGTAATGACCCACATTACCATGTTGTTACATGATCAAATGGGTGGTATTATAATGTTTTTGGTAAATTTATGAAAATAACCATGAGCTCTGAATTATTTTGCATTTTACAAGTCTTTTGATTTAATTTCAAAATACCTATCTAAATAATTTATCTCTTGTGGATGCTTAGATAAAATTTTCCAATTTTTTTTAATGTAACTTGGGACTCAACCCAAAACATCCATGCCTTGAGACTGTTACATTAAAATATGCCATGTCATGATCATGCGTCTCCTTGTTTTTATAGTAAGAGCTAACACTGATCAGATACCTTTTGATGTTTTACTTTTTGGGCAGAGATACTCAACATATCACCATCTTCTCCAGAGTATGCCATCTTCATGAACCAATCTTCAGGTAAAACTAATGCTCAATTCCCATATTATACAGGAAAATTACAAGACCATTTACCTTTTGGTGTAAAGCAAGGGTTGTACGATGAGTCTGGTACTTATATTTTATTAATGACTCAAAAGAAACATATTAGAACATCAAAATAGAAACAAGGCAACTAAAATTACCGAGTAACTCCTGGTTTAGCCAAAACATCTGCTTCCTGATTCGCCTCTCTGGAAACATGTTAAAAAGTAATGTTTAAACTCCCATTCTAAATCCATGATTTCCCACCAAATAGCTCTCAAACTCCAAGGAATTCCGAGATTTTTATTAAATCATTTGATCGCACCCTCGATTTAGGTACTAGTACGAACATGTAGCTCCAAAATACTTTTTGTCCCTGAAATAAAGCATACAATTCAGAAACTGAGAATCTATTAACCACCAACTGAAATAATTCCAGAAACTAATGTCTTAGCGTCCCATTGCCATTTATGAATCCAAAAAAGCATCTCTTTTTAATTTCCAACAACCCTTCTAATGTTTCTTTGGAAATCGGGTTATCCCCCTCTAAACCGATAAACCACTTCTATTCATCTTGCCATCTTCAATAAGATTGAAAACTTTATCCAAGCCATACTCCCTTGGAAAAAGGTATCTCACCGTAAAATATGCTTAAATATAAACCAAAGAGTAATTCCATAAATTTTACTCATCCATATGTAAATTCCTTGTGGTCAGATGAAAATTTGGTTAAAGCTTACTGTTATACATCTTATCTAATCATGTGTTTCTTCTTTTTCTTCATACTTAAGTCATAAGCTTCATCCTTGAGACAGTATGCCATATTCGTCCATTAATTTTATTCAACATACTTGTTTATTATTCTACTTTAGTTTTATATTCCTATATTGTCTTTACGGTTATAGGAAATTCCACTTCGGGAACCAGGAACCCCCAAAACCAGGACTCGAGCGCGTTTATGGCCCAAGTTAACAGCATGGGCAGAGTGGTTATGGCACTAATTGTGGCTGCCATGTTCTCTGTTTTCCTTGATCTATAGGTAAAGGCCTTTCCAGCATGTCTTTGCACCATTTTGTGTTTACATGGGACAGTGAGAACTTCTGGGAACAAATTTTCCTTTGTAATGTTTCTCATTTCCTTTTTTTTGTTTGCCTGTTAAATTTCCTCTGTAATGCTCCAGAAACCTTGTGATCAATTTCCCTTCTTTTAAGAGAATGTAGCGATAAATTTGGTTTTAATTGATGATGAATGAGGTATGGACATCGTGCATGAAAGTGCTTGAGTCTGTTTTGCTAGAATCAGAAACGAAGGACTCATCCGTTTTGTTATTCTTGTTACTACTGTAGGCATTACCAATGTTTTAAATGATTCTAGCTGGGATTGGGTGACCCAAACTGAGAATTCCATCTCAGTTCCCTGAATATATTAGGAACCAGGCAATTCCTACCAGGCCAATCGAGCTCCACATTTTATTTATTATTATTATTGAATGGATGCAGTTTCTATAAAGTCTAGGCTTTATGAAAATAAAATAAAGCCTCACTTTGAATTCTCATCTACAAAGTACTTTGGGCATCGGTAATATATATGTTCTAAAACAATTTCCAGCAGATTTGAAGTTCAAAAAATAGCAATCAGATCTTGTGGATCCATAAACACTAATTTTTAAGGTGAAATGTACGGTTTCGATGGTATGTTATAATATGTACTACTTTTAGGGCTGTAAATCCTAATTTCTTTTTACAAACCATATCAGTCATGGCAGGTGAAATGGACGGTTTAGATGCTATGTTATAATATGTACTACTTTTAGGGCTTTAAATCCTAATTTCTTTTTACAAACCATATCGGTCATGGCCAGGACGATTCAAGGTTTTCCGATGCCAGAACTGTAATTTCTAGTGAGTTTTGGGATGAAGCTTTACTTATTTTGATCAAAACATTTTCCATTATTCAAATATACAAAGACATTGGTGCTTGGAGTTGGCAATTGAGAGATTCCCTTAGGATTACAAATCATCTTTTGTTTGCACTGTGCTGCAACCTATGATGTATGGATGTAGGCTGCTAGTAGAACGTGTGTTCTTATGGATCCTCCCATATCAACTTCTAATTGTTTGGATCATTTGAATGTACCTCTATTGTCGAAACTGGGGAGTATGGGAGGCTTTCAATTAGTGTTTGTAAAATCGAATCGGAACGGTTAACTGCGAATGGGCCCGAAAGTGGTTTAACTGGTAACCGGCCTATTCAACCTCTAACCAAGCAAGACTCGAGCGGTAAAAAAATTGTTAAAACAATAAAAAAAGATAAAAAAAAATCTACTAAAATAAAAAAAGCATGTAAAGAATGATTAAAACAAAACACATTCAAATAAAGTTGACAATTAATGAAAAAAATGGATTTTAACAAATTGATTTATGTCTAGAGAAGTTTTAAAATTTTTCTAAAAAAAATGGGAAAAATATAAAAGCAACTATTAATGACCAAAATAATTTTTAATCTTTACCATAATATAAATAATATTAAAAAATACATTACAAACCAAATTCCTTATTTTTGGGAATTTATATACATTTTTTCGAAAAAAAATTTCAAAATACCAGTCAATCACCAAAACTGCTCACAACCCGGCCGGTTCCGATCTAGCCGGGCGGTTTGCAGTTAGAGAGCCCTTTCCCAATGGTGCTTTCAATGCAATGCTGCTATCCTATGGGAGATAATGGTGGGAAAGGAACATAAAATTTTTTGAAGGTTTGTTGTGGGTGTAGAATTTATTTTTATTAAAAAAACAAAAACAAAAACAAAACGCAAAATTATAGAGAACGATTTGCTGGGTGCTTGATAGCAAGGCTTATTGGGGCTTAAAAAAAATTAAATTTTTTTTTGCTTAAAATTGGAGGAGGTCCTAAAAGAAGACCTCTACATGTTTGGAAGGCAGCACCAGCTGAAGTGTACTCAAGTTGAATTTTGATGGATCGAAGACCTACATGAATAGCGAGCATGGGGAAGGACGCTGCTAAATTATTCATGGCAATGTGGTAATGCTTCTGCCAATGAAGCGGAAATGAAAGCTTTGTTGCAGGAATTGGAATTGTAACTGAATAGAGAGAGAGAGAGAGAGAGAGAGAGAGAGAGTAACACGCTCGACTATTATTACACGAGGAGAGTACTTTAGTTCGTCTACTAACTCCGTGTCTTACTACCTAACCTAAATCGACCTAAGTAACGTAACTAACGTTAAACG